>JAGKTI010003261.1:0-19805 GCA_018397915.1 Birgus latro
AGTATATTAATGCAGCCCTTAAGGAAATGTGTTTCAGAGAAAACATATATTCCAGCGATATCTGAGACACTTTGTTGGAAAGCCAAGTCAGTTTAGACAAGACGGCTTACACTTGAATGCAAAAAGAATCTCCGAGATGAGCAAATAAATAAATACGAGAATGCAAGTGTGGTAGAAACACTTGCACCCCCTGGGGACCACCTAATACTCTCCCTCCTCACCCACTACGTCCCTCGCCCCCACCTAACCCCCCCCCCCCAACCCCACATTCCTTCAGCCCCCCTCCTCCTCCCCCCTTTTCCACCCTTTCACTGACCCAGGGAAACTAAATCTTAATTCCCAGGGAGATGATGTATCTAGATTAGCGCTACAGTGAAAGCCAATTGCAGAGCAATTAATGTATTATCATTCAATGCTTGCAGTCTTTAAAACAAGTTTAACGAACTCAAAATCCTTCAGGGTACTGAAGATTTTCATATAATAGCCATGACAGAAACGCATCTTGATATAGATAATAGAGATTTATTATCTGAATACCAGCTAGATTCTTATAAAATTCATTATAAATGCAGAGGAAATGGATGCCTAGGAAGTGGAGTTGGGATATATGTAAAAAATCACTTAAACCCAACAGAGGTAACCCTAAGTGGACATGACACTGACTGGTTGTCACGAATTTCCTACATCGTGAAATTGTGTATCGTAAATTGTGACATCGATTGATTTTGCGGGGGCGACGAATAGTTCTGATAATGCATGAGATTTCGCTCAGTCTCTTAACCGTCCACTCGTGTACTTATATTTGCATCAAATTTTCAAAACTTTCATCATTCTCTGGCGATAGACTGTCTTTATGTACAGATAGTGCATTCCTCTGAGCGATAATTTCTGAACTGTCTTTTCTTTGCACTTGCCTCCCTGGCCGTTAGTGGCCACGCCCTTTTCACACGATGCCTCAGGGTAGATCAAGCATTGAGTTAGTCGTTCCTTAGCAGTCACGAAGAGCGGGTTTGCGGTACCCAACGTGGATAGATTTCCTCAAGTGATCTTGAACATCCTGCAGTATCGGCGTTTTCCTGAATCTTCCACCAACTTGGTGATTGACTATAGTAGCGACTGTCTCATCTCTACTGATTAGTATTTCTTTTGTTTTTCCTAGCCTGAAGGTTTTTAGTTATTTAGCTCAGTGCTTTATTTAGCTATTTGTCTGAGTGCTTGAGTGAGTGGATTTCCCTTTCTTTGATTTTGAATAGATTCATGTAACGTAAATTTATTTTCATGTAATTAATAAATTTACAGTTCGTTTTCTTGAGTTTTGTTAAATGTAACAGTCGTGTTTCATTTCCCCACATATTTAGTACACTTTTGCTACTCCAGGTTAGCACAACTCCTTATATTAATCACGACTGGTACTTAGGCCACCTCTTGGTATTAATTCTTAAATCCGTTGTGCCAGCTAGGAGTTTGGCTCAGCCAAGATCCTGTTTATTATTATTATTATTATTTTTGGAATGTTAAGGGGTGAACTAACTTTCTCAGAGGCCAACAGTACAGTAATACAGCCTTCTTGATCGTTTAGTCTCTGCTGTGTACTGTTGAGGAAGTTTATAAATTCTTGACTCTAGAGAATTGGCGAAGTAAGCCAGCATAAAAGAGAAATCGCCACTTGATTTCACGAGTCGATTCTCTCGTGATAATCGACTCGATAGTTATTCCTAGTGTCCATAGACACATTTTCATTTTCCCCCTGACACTGATCTGTGTCAAATTATGTTTAAGATGTATGAATGTATATTGTTACAGTCTACCGTCGCCCACTCATACTTCAGCGGAAGATACAGAACTACATAGTACTTTGCAGGAAGTTCTCGATGGAGACGACACGTTGATTCTCGGCGACTTCAACCTGCAGTCAGTAAACTGGAATAAAGTTGTCGGTAGCAGTAATGATGACAAAAGGATGACGGATTCCACTGAGAATAACTTATTATTTCAGTGTGCCATGCAACCTACAAGACAGTGCAATATCTTAGATCTTAAAATCACTACAAATGAACATACAGTCTCAAGCCTCACTGTGGGTGAACATCTAGCATCTAACGATCATAATCTTATAAGATTTTCCATGAACTTCTCATATAATGCGTGGACAGGTAAAACTAAGATGCCGAACTGTAAAAACGCAGTCTTTAATGGCCTAATGGACGTCCTAAGTACACTAGCTGAAACATAGAAAGAATGAACAATGTAAACGACATGTCGGCAGATTTAAGCACGTATTCATCGCCGCTCAAAACAAGTCTGTGCCAATCAAATCTAGACACACAAACTAAAAAAGGTCGAAACAAACTACCGTGGTTTAGTGCAGATATTAGCAGAGCAATTCAAGAAAGAAACCGTCTCCACACCTTACTTAAAAGTCACACCAGTGAATTAGTCACAAGGCAATATATTGTAGTAGAAAGGTTAAAAAAAAAAACTCATTAGAACAGCTAAACAACAGTTTGATTTTGATATAGCAAAAACAAGCTCTACTGATCCTATGCTTATTTATGGATATAATAACGGCAATAAGCGACTTAACCCATTAGCTTCCAGAGTCTCTGTGCGATGCGAGTGTTTTTGTTGGAAGGGCACTAAGCTTACCGCCCTCCGCCTATCGGCTCATAGTCGTGAAGCTCATAGGTCCCTACCCCGGGGTTCCCTTCTTTAATTAATTTTGAAAATGCCCAGTTCCGTCCTATATTGAGGATGCTGGGCACAAATGGGTTAAGATGGGCATTGGTCCAATTAATTATCAGTGATGAAGGTGCTATTATACGAAAAGCAAATTGCCTCTACTTTAAATAATTTTTTCAGATCAGTTTTCACAGTAGATGCCAATGACACCATCAATGAGCAACAAAAGTCAATCCAAAACGTACTAAGTAATATACATATTAGCAGTAACGAAGTAAGAGATAACCTTAATAAAATGAATAGTAATAAGACTCCCAGCCCAGACAATTTCTACCTTAAATTACTGAAAAATATGGTAGATGTAATATGCAGTCCTTTAACATAAATCTTTAACAAGTCCTAGCAACAAGGCAAGGTTGCAACAGACTGGAGACTGGCTAACGTGACTCCTGTATATAAAAAGAGAAGTAGAGATCAACCAAGCAATTATAGACCAATTAGGCAAACCTCTGTCCTGGGAAAGATCCTCGAATCATTGATTAGAGATAGGATAGTCGAGTTCCTAGAAACTAATAACGTAAATAGGAACAGCCAGCATTGCTTTAGAACGTGGAGATCATGCATAACAAATTTAACTGAGTTTTATGATACACTTTTTACAATGAATGATTGTATCAGGTCCTTTGATATAATCTACTTAGATTTCCAGAAAGCCATTGACAGAATGCCGTGTGATAAAGCGAATATCCGTGGCAGTACATTTGCCAGAAATTGTACGTTAGAGGAAGTCAGCCAAAACGTCCTAGTACTAGAACTTGACTCTCCCGAAATTGCTCCACTTAAAATACAGACTAGATACATAAAATCAATCCTAGACAATTTACCATCCAACAAGCTCCAGTTCTGGATGGAATTCCTCCAATTGTTTTGAAAACCTGCTCCCCAGAACTTCCTTCTGTTCTACCCAAATTATTCAGACTATGCATATGTACTTCTTCATTCCTAATTCTTGGAAAGAAGCCAAGATCTATACAGTTCCAGAGAAAGGAAGTTCCTCTGACCCCTCTGATTACAGACCAATAGCTATCACATCTTCTCTTGGTAAAGTTGAAATCATAATGAATAAGCACATAAACATCTTGTATCCAGTAAGTTAATTAGTGATAGACAGTATGGTTTTCGCCACGAAAGATCCACAATTGATATACTTAATCTACTGACTCACACCATCCATCAGTCGATTGGCCAACATAGAGAAACTCATGCAGTAGCCCTTGATATTTCTAAAGCTTTTGACAGTGTGTAGCACCGTTCCCTGCTATTCAAACTCCCTTGCTGTAAACTAATGTCTTTTGTTAATCTGATTTCCTCATATCACAGCAACAGAAAGATAATAGTGGATGATGTATATTCCAACTTCCACTCGATTAACGCCAGCATACCACAAGGATCATTTCTGGCTACGACCCTATTTCTTTTTATCTATCTATCTATTGGCAGACCCTTAATCCCGAAGTGGGTGGCCACAATCATATCACCTCCATGTCGCCCTGTCCCCTGCCAATTCACTGCCTTGCTCCCAGCTCGCATCCCCTTCCCATACACCTCTCCACTTCATCCCTCCATATCATCCGTGGCCTCCCCCTTTCTCTACCTCACATACACTCTCATCGTCAGTCTCTCACTTTCCATCCTCTCCACATGGCCAAACCACCTTAGTGTATTTCTTTTAACGCTTCCTATCACATCCACATCCACACCATAATGATCCTTCACTTCCTCATTTGTCAGTCTGTCTCTCCATGTGACTCCACATGCTCCTCTCAAATAACTCATTTCCACTGTTCTCACTCTTGATTTCAGTCCCTCAAACAAGAACAAGCTCCTCTTCCATACATTAAGTTGGTGTCGCAATACTGTCATATAGTAACTTGTTCAGTTCCATGCTAATTCCCTGTTTTTTATCACTGCTTTCAAGGAACCAGCAACCTTACTTCCATGTTGCACCTTTCAAGCACTTCACCCCCTAAACTTCCATCCTTAGTCATCACACTACCCAAGTACTTTAAAGCACTCACATTTTCCATTTCCTTCTCATCCAGCCTCATTGTACATTCACTAACTTAACTTCTCCTGAAGACCAAAACTTTACTCTTTCCTCCATTCACCTTTCGATTCCCTTTCTTACACACTCTCCCAAACTCATCTACCAAGCCTTGCAGCTCCCCTTCGTCTTCACTTAACAACACAGTATCATTTGCAAATAACAGCACAGGGAGTTTCCAAATACTACCCTCTCTCATTTGGGCCGCCCTAGCCGTAACTTGTATCTGTTTTATAACCCCATCCATATACAGACTGAACAACCATGGAGACATGACACATCCCTGTTTCAGTCGAACCTTCAAATAGAATAATTCTCTCAGTTTACCATCCACACACACTGCAGTCTTACCACTAAATCAGTAAAAGAAAGTGCATGCGTAGAGTAAGTATCTGGTTGTATGCCAAGATTCTCCATTTCCATTGTATTCTACTTTCTGCCAGTCCTATAAATTTTCTTCAGGTTTTTCAATCCTACAGGCTATTATTTCCTCTCTTGTTCCCTGTACGGCAAATTCCGGAGGGTCTGGAGGGTGGGGGAGAGAGCCTTCTGCTGTACTGTCCTTTGCTCCTACTTCAATAATTACAGCACTGTATTAGTATTAAGGCCAGACTGCCTTGTAAGGACCCTAATGTCTGTATGGTCTGTGTATCTATGTAACACACACACACACACACACACACTCTCTCTCTCTCTCTCTCTCTCTCTCTCTCTCTCCACACACACACACACACACACACACACACACGAAAGTGTCACCGTCAAAGTCTGCTCCCATCATCGTGAAGCGCATGACATGGGATGCTATGACTCGTTGCTCTGAGTGTTGTATGGACTCGATGGTCCCATTGGTTTATGCATTACCTTTGACAAAATTCACTACCCCTTCGTCCTCCTTTTCTCTCCATTGTCCCCTCTCTTTTATTCTGCTTCCCTTCCCAGTTTTCATCTCTTTACCCACATCTCTTCTCACATCCACCCTCTTTCTAAACCCTTCCTACCAACTTTCTTCCCCTCTTATCACTTCCTTCTCTTTCCTCTCTCTGCCCCTTTAACGAATCTCATCTCCTTTTCACTTCCGCTCCCCCTTATTCCCACAGTACAATCTCTTCCATTTCCTCCGCTCTCTTTCACATCTGCATCCATCCCCTTCTCTCCCTCCTACCCTCTCCCGCTTCTTTACTTCCAGATCGTCCTCTTTTTCCATTTTTCTTCTTCTAATCTCCAACAACCCGCCCGTGCTCTAATGGATCATTGGAATGTATAGAAGCAAAGGGTATTTACCTTGTGCTGTGCAGCTGATAACGCTTCGGCAGCAGTTCACTGCGTGGGTTGGCCCTTTAGGGGTGGAAGCTTGCCTGCAATTGATGAGTCTGCTCGGTTAGACAGACTGGGGTTCATCAACAACAGCACCAACAGCTACTTATGTTTTGTTTTCCAGGGGATGGTTGTATTGGCAGCCACGTTAGGCCAGTGGTTATCCAGTTTCGAATCCAAACGTGGCGGACATTTATATTGGGTGCTGATAGCATCTTCTTCTATATGTATATATACAGGGGTATATGCACACTCGGTATTTTCATACTAATATCTCAAGCAGACTTTCTCTAATACACTCATAGAGGTGTCTATGTCTCACCACTACCATTTTTTCTTCCGGGATTCATGGATCTGTTATTTCACTTTTTTTCTCATTCTGAATTTATGTCTTGTCATTTTCCTCTTGTGAGTGAGACGGAACACAAGCAGCTATAGAAAAGCTTGGTTCTCTCTCCCCACTACAGCCTGCCTTCAGGACTTAAGAACCAGAATCCTTTGACTATATCCCTTTCATCTTCTCAGCACGGCATTCTGATCTCATCTTTTGACATATGTTTTTATGTTGACCCTGTGAGTGAGACAGAGGACTAGATTGGGTAGAATATCCTTCTTCTGTGTCCTCAGTGCTTTTTACATATACAAGATTTATTTGAGACCAGAGCCTCCGACTGTCTCTTCATTTCAACCTCGTCCATTTTACGCCGAGCACAGCTAATGCCATATATTTTCAGCTTTGGTCCGGCAAGTGATATGAGCAAAGGAACAGACTCACACCCTGAATCTCTGTCTCAACTCACATTTTTCTTCATGAAGAAGAATCGGAATCTCTCCACCGGCCCTTCGTTTAAACTTTCATTCTCTATATCCTGAGTTCATCTAGTGTACTATTTATTTATTTATTTTTCATTTCTGAACTGCGTAGGACAGAACGGATAAAATATAGAATATCTTGTATCTTGACTCTAACTTCAAGTTCACATTTTTTTTTTCTAGTGGAAAAGAATAAGAGTCTGTAGATCACCTCATTTTTCTCCACCCTATTCTACCTACTTCTAAGCCCACTGAGCATCAAATATATCCTTTTCGATCTCTTACTTTAAGAAGCAGAAGGAGGAATACAATATCCTGAACACCTCACCCAAACCTCACCACGCTTCACAATCCACATTAAGTCCAAATTCTCGACCATTTCATTTCCTTTCTCCATTTCACACTGAACTCATCCAGTGGCAAATTTTCTGTTTTGATCTTGAGAATTATTAATGTGAGAGAGAGAGAGAGAGAGAGAGAGAGAGAGAGAGAGGTACCAATGTAGACTCAATTATCTGTTTTTTTTAAATAAGTCATACATAAAACGAACAAACTCGAAATCAAGATAAAGCACAGCATTACTACACAGATGCTGGGGTAGAGTACATTAATATGAGGTTTAGCTAATCTCTAGGAGTGGAGGATTGCATTTCTGAAAATCCTTAGCGAGTGACTGACGGAGAGACTCGCCCCTAAAGATGCTCACACATAAAATAAAGGAAAATGGTTGTTATCGTTTGACTCAGTCTGTGTCTTTCCGCCCTGCTCCTATTTCTCCTCCCAAGGGGCTCACAGAAGAGTGCTCCACAGAATGAAATGCAGATGAAACGGGGCGATGTACCGAGATCATCTGAGGGTTTTATGGTTACCACAAAACATAGTAAATGGCTTTCTTGATAACTGTAGCTGTTTGCCATGTCACTCAGTGTAGAATCACCTGCATGTAACCAGGCTGTATAATACTGAAGGATGATTTGGTTTAGTTGTCACTGCTTGTGGATGATGTTTGTATTGCATATGAATAGTGTCACATTTATTCTTGTAACTATAAAAGAGTCACGTATCTCGAGCGATGGTAAATTCTTTTAGAACTCCCGCTTCTGGGGGACGTTATTATTATTACGAGTGAAGCCAGCAAGCGACGTTGACTCTCGGTGTATGGGCCAAAAATTACAATGAGCGTCCTGGCCAGACCCGTCCATTATTATTATTATTATTTTTTATGTGTCCGACCCTGGGCATAGGCTTTACAGCCTGCTATCAAGGCTCAGCAGTCCTCCTACATACCATACACCTTTACATGTCACTACTTCGGCGCTAACATCCACCGTCCATATTGAATACAGGCTAGGGCTGTCTCATCAGAGGCTAATAACTTTTTACCTAGTAAACCTACAACTGTGATTTCTTTCTCTAGATGCTAGGTACGTCAGTTTAATTTGAATTTTATGATACACAAAGTAACTATCGAACCAAAACAATGAAAATAGCAGTTACCAAAAGTGTATAACAAGAGCTCACTCGCTCATTATGGGCGAAAACGCACTTCATAACTCCTTTTATTTATTACTATAATTATTATTATTATTATTATTATTATTAAACCCTGGAAATTTCCAGAATAACAGGTTGTTTTGGTCGAATGATTTACAAGTGACAGTTTTTGATACGTCATATGGTTTTGAATTTCTTGGTCACGCAATATTAACTTCCTCATTATGGTGACGTTTGCTTCATGCTTTCCTTTCTAGTGACAAATGTTCTTAATCAGCATAGAAACCTTGTATGCTGCAAACGTTAAATGGACTCTCACTTCACCATTCATCAAGGTGACTCGCATTTTATATTGTTATTGTTACCACCAAGCTGCATTAAGAAACTCATGCAAAGACAATACAAGTCATACCAGTACACCAGTCCTGTATGAGACAGCCCTAGCATG
Organism: Birgus latro; assembly: GCA_018397915.1. Classification (NCBI taxonomy): domain Eukaryota; kingdom Metazoa; phylum Arthropoda; class Malacostraca; order Decapoda; family Coenobitidae; genus Birgus; species Birgus latro. The sequence continues at coordinate 8,856 of JAGKTI010003261.1, forward strand.
TATTCAATATGGATGGTGGGTGTTAGCGCCGAAGTGGTGACATGTGGAGATGTAGGAGGACTACTGGGCCCCAAGGAGGACTACTGGGACTTGGGGATAGGCACTGAAGCGTTTGCCCAGATTCGGACACGTACAAAAAAAAAAAGTCATACCACTTAATCAGGATTATTCAGTAGAGATTTCTGTGACTGAGAGAGACGGGGAACAGAGCAGACTAGTTTCCTCACTCCGACGATGAAATGGAGGGATGAGGTGGAAAAGTATATGAAAAAGGAATGGGTGCATTGGAGAAATGGCAGCCTGATGTCAGAGGACAGGAAGACGTGGAGTTCATTCGTTTGTGGACACCATCACGGGCTTAACCCTAGATAGGAAGACGTCCCTTCTGACCTCGGGATAGGAAGACCTGTGCCAATTGGATACAGTGAAAAAAAATAATTATAAACAAATATACAAAGGTGTTTTAATCAAAACTAATGGAGCTGAAATACAAATATAACTCCCGTGGACACCAGATGACTAGGAATTGATATAACTGAGCTAAAATAAATACATTTATAAGTTACTTGAAAACAAATAGTGAAGGAGAAAAGTAGTACTGACTTATTCTCTTCCTGAGATGCACATACATGGAACTGAGCAAAAACTACCTAAACCTATAAATCTAATACCTAAATATCACACAGTCGGCCTGCCAACCCTGGGTTCCACAGAAAATTGGGTGCCTGGCATAAATGAAAATAGGTAATAAATATATACACCGCTACCCTCAAATCACCCAATCAATGTGTCAGGCTCCTGTTGTTGGTCCTTGTGCAGTGTAATGAAGACCGTCACACCACCACTAGGGTCACTGGTACACTCAATCAGTATCACATCACCCACACTAACTAACATCACGGGTTTCTGTGTCACTCTGGGGTTCCAGTGTGGTGTCAACAGTCCTGTTGAATTCCTCCGACTTCAGATACTCTGCCAGCTCTTCGTCTGACAGGTATCTTGTTCATTTGGGGCCCATGACTACACACCTGTTATAACAATTCCCAATTACCCATTATTCCGGCCACTACTGACCCCTAAAACCACCCCATTATGGGATCACTGCTACACTGGGTCAATTTCATATCACCCACAATAACAGTCAAGGGTTTTTGTGTCACTCAGGGTTGTAATGTGATGTCAACAGTCCTCTTGAAATACTCCAGCTTCAGAATATTCTGCCAGCTCTGTGTGAGACAGCTACCTAGCTCGTTTTGCCTCCATTACCTACACAAATACACTAAAAAACAAAGAAAACCATATATACTACTTTATGCTGCATATAGTGGGAATGTTATACGTATGTACATAGTCATATTGTGCCTAAAACACTCAAAATGTGCATCCAAGCCTTCGACCTTGACCAGAATAGCCCTCCTCTCTCTTTTTTTATTTTTTTTTTTTACAAAAATTATACGCTACAGGAAGACATGTACCAATTGGATACACAGGTACCCATAAAAGGGTCGACAATGGCGGGAACTTGAGCCTGTGGGCAGAAACAGCATAGGCTGGCTCAGGACTGCTTGGTGTGAACAAAAAAGTTACCCAATACCCATTATTCTGGAGACCATTAATCGCGAAACTTAAACGCACCCTAGCCGTGTATCCATATGACACAGATCTTCCTATCTAGGGTTAATTAAGGTGTTTGACTGTATATAAAGGGTGCCCACATATGAATGATATGAATTTAAGTATTGCAACCTTACTATTAAACTCTCAAACTAGATTATATTAACACACAACATAGTATTATGAAGTTTTACTCTGCATCTTCACAGGCATTCAATATATGCCCCATTATTGGCACAGACTAAATCACACCGGTGATCAATTTCCATCCACACATTCTCCTACATTTCAGCGGTTACAGAGGCCATGACTGTTGTGGTTCGCTCTTTTAACTGAACCATGTCTCGCACCTTTGTAGGATGCACTCTATATTTTTACATATCCCCATAGGAAAAAATCTGCAGGTGTAAGGTCCATCGATCTTGGCCACGCAAGGGGTCCATCTCTACCCATCTGACGGGCTGAGAAACTCACGGACATCTAGCGAACAGTGTGGAGGCACTCCAACTTACTGGAATAATTAGTTCGGTTGGCTTAGCTCTATCTTTGGGGTCACAAACAACTAAAGCACGTCCAAGTACACATTTCCAGTAACAGTTTTTTTCAGGGAAAAAGAATGGTCCGATAATCTTAACACGCATGAGACCATATTACACATACACTTTTGGACTGTGGCTTTCCCTATTCCCATATTCAGCAATTTTGTTTATTTACTCTCCCACATGTGTGAAAAGTTGCTTCATCAGTGAACAAAAAGTGGTTCAAGTACCCAGGCCTGTTTCCAAACTGTCCAGCATGATCAATGTGAAGTCTTTTCTCTTCTTGTAATGGTACGCCTTTATCTGCTGCAGCATTTGAAGTTTATCCGGATGCAACTGCAGCCATTTATGCAAAATTTGTGCACAGTTGCTCGCGGAACTTTCAGCTCATAACTTGCATGGCGAACTGACTTTGTTAGGCTTTTTTGAAAGGCTGCACTTACTCGACATATGTTCACCTCTGACATTTGAGGTCACCCATGACTTTTCTCTTTTAATACAAAGCCAGTTTCCTTGAACTTTTTCAGCCATGTATTCAATTTCCTTCGTGTAGGAGGTGGTTTTGGAAAGGCAGTTTAGAAATCACTTTGCACCTGTACTGGGGGGCAATTGGATTTAGCAATCCGCAGCACAAATTTAGCCTTTTCCTGAGGAGTAAACATCATTAAATCTGGAAAAAGAAAATAATGATTACAGTAAAATTTAACACTTAGAGATTCCGACGACGCGATTTCGCGTCATCATAAATCCAACCATTGAGATTCTGATGACTCGAATTCAAGTCATACGAAACAATATACTATTTCTGCATGTTTTCCATCCCCTGTCTGGCCTTGTTCAATGTACACTATCTCGTTTATCCTTTTCCAGCTATTTGTTTTTACAGTGACGAGTACATCCGATAGATATGCATAATAAATAGGTTTTTACCATGAATAATATCGGTATTACCAGCATGGATATTTGCCTGCGTGACAGTGAGAGATTTCGCTTTTCTCTGTGAAAACTAAGATAAATTTCCATAACCCATATATCAATAGAAAGGGAATTCACTGCCGATTGACATGGTGCAGTCAAATTTCATGTAACTCTAATACTTTGTTTTTTACAAATATTTTCCCCCAGAAGGGTGTGCGATTTTTCCTTTTCGGATAACTTCTACTCCTCCTGGTGGCCTTTTGGCTATAGTATATACCTTTTTCAACCATATTGGGATAAAGAGCAACTATTCAGCTTTAAAACGGTACCACATTCATTAGTCTACCATAAAAAGTTAGTGTACAGTGGCCGATTAAGTACAAATATCGCTGTACGACGGCGCGCTCTAGTGCACTTTTTAGGGTACAAGTTGTTATTGCATTGTGTCTGTCTGTGATGTTTTTTGTGCATATCGACTGCCATTTTGTTTTACTGTTTGTGGTTTGTATTTGTTTTGTTTTCTTGTTTTAATGTTTGCGTCTGCATTTGGACCTTTTCTTGTTTTACTGTGCATGGTTTTATTCTGTGGATGAATTTTTGTGGTCAATAAATCTCCATCTATCTATCTATCTATCTATCTATCTATCTATGTGCGCCTGGCTGAATCTCGCACAGACACAATCGGCAGAGGGCTGAAAATCGTGGACGTTGCATCATCATAGGTTCTATAGATAAAAATGTATGAGTAGGAAAGTTTTATCATTCTCTTGCATATATTAAGAGATTAGCACGGGTACCCGGCGTTGCTGGGCCAAAAAGGCGAACACTCTAATCCTATTTGTTTTAGTTCATTCTTTCTACTCCAGAAAGACCATGTACAGGCACAGTCACAAGTATCCTCCCAAATACGAATACATAGCGGAAAAATCGAAGCATCTGAAACACACACTGATAGAGACCAGAGTTTTCTCTGTACTTCGCCAGTTGTAAATTATCTTCAGACAGAGCTGGGAAGATAATTGTTTCCGTGTATGTGCCTTTTATGCTTTTGAGGAGGGATTATAAAAGGTCCAGGAACGTTCTCTTTCTGCTTTCGCAGATTAACACACAGTACTTGTGCGCACTTGTTTACTGTTACCTGTGACCTCAAATGACCTCGGAGGTCAACCTCACATAGATTATGTCTGAACTGGAGGTCATGTGAGTCTCCACGCCAAAAATTGGGCTGCAGGGGTACCCGGCGTTGCTCGGGCCTAAAAGGCGAACACTCTACTGGTTTAAGTGACCCAGTTCTGAATTTTGACCTCCCCCCTAAAACCATCCTTGGGTCACCCTGATTCAGAACGTATGTGGGTCTGGGGGTCTCTGGCCCTTGGTTTAGGTGTGACTGAAGGACAAACAAACAATGCGGCATTTATATATAGATAGATAATTTTAGTTTTCATTCAATTTTCTTTTTCCACCTTGTGACACATTAAGTTGTATTCTCCAGATGAATATTTTAAGCTTATAAAGAGCCTTTTGAACTGGAGGGGTTACATACCATAAGGCCTTAAATATCCTACAAGAAAAAAAATCTAAATGATATTTCATATGTAGAGACGAAAAAGATGCAGGAACATGAGACGTTAATAGCAAAGAAAAAAAAAAGAGTCTTTGGAACCAACAAAACGTGTGTAGCTGGTGGAATGTAGTAATTGGTATAGAAATCTGAGTTCTCTACCTTCTCCATCTCTTATTTGTTCTCCCTATTCCTCATTACACCTTTACAATCATTGTAAAAAAAAATATTGTTTTTTGGTTTATTATCGTTTTATGGAAGCTACCTACAAAATATGTTTTCGCGTACAACGAGCGAGTGGGCTTTTGAAACTGTTTTCTCTGTTGCACAGTGTTTTGTGCGACAAAGGTTTGCGATCCATGAGGACCTAACAAAGGACTTGATACAGACTGCGACATGGAATGAAAGGGGTGCAAACGATGAGGTGAAAGAGGGAGATATTTTTCAGGTGCTTAATGGGGCAAAAGTGGTCATATGTGGATTAATTGAGGGTAAATGGACAGGTGAAAGTGTGAAAGAATGGCAGTATGGATGCGGTATATGAGCGGAAATAGGTTAGAATGAGGGAGAAATGGAGAGTGTATGGATGGTTGTGTGCAGATGGAAGGAGAATATATGAGAGTATGGATCAGTTGGCCGAAGGATTTTTTTTTTTTATGTGTCCGACTCTGGGCATAGGCTTCACAGCCTGCTATCAAGCCCCAGCAGTCCTCCTGCATACCAACACCTCTACACGTCACCACTTCGGCGCTAGCACCCACCGTCCATATTGAATACATGCTAGGGCTGTCTCATACAGGACTGGTGTATTGGTATTAGCGGGGGTATTTTTACGACATGTCGGCGGGTCTTCTGGTAGATCAGTAAAGCCTGATTTAATGAGATTCGAATCCTTAAACTGTTCCCCGCCCAGTGAGGATTAGAACCTGATTGTGTGGGTAAGATTGAAAGTAGAACTTCAAATGTGGGGGATTGTGTGTGTGTGTGTGTGTGTGTGTGTGTGTGTGTGGGTGTGTGAGTGTGTGTGTGTGTGTGTGTGTGTGTGTGTGTGTGTGCGCGCGCGCGCCAATGCTAGATCTTGCAAATAGAGTGAAAGAAGGATTCTGGGTAAATGTGGAAGCAGTATGGGAAAGTTTAAAAGGCGTGAGAGAGTGTTTTTGACTGGAGATATAACTGGAAAAGTAGGGAATGTGAAGGTGGATGGAGCAGTAAGTGAGTGGGATGTGCCTGAATAAGTGGATGAGAATGGCAGTGCTCTAGTGGCCATTTTTGCAGGGAGGGGGTTGGTGATGGCCAATACCCACTTTATGCACAAAATGGAACACGGGTATAAGTGGCCAGTGATGAGAACGGTGGGTGGTGAACTGAATGAACGGAGGGCAATGACTGATTATGGATGTGTGTGTGTGTGTGTGTGTGTGTGTGTGTGTGTGTGACAGAACGAGAAGGTAAGTACTGGATGCAAGAGCATACAGAGGTTTGGGGATTGGACTTTCCGACCGCCTCAGATGATACTGTATTGTTAACCGAAGGCGAAGGGGAACTGCAGTGCTTGATAAATGATTTTGGGAGAGTGTGTAAGAAAGGGAATATAAAGATGAATGTGGGAAAGAGTAAAGCTTTGCTCTTGGAGAGAAATGAAGTCACTGAATGAACAGTGAGGTTGGATGAGGAGGAAATGGAAACTGTAAGTGAATTTAAGTACATTGGTAGTGTGATGAGTAAGGATGGAAGTTTAGAGGGTGAAATGTTTGAAAGGGTACAACAAGGAAGAAAGGCTGCTGGTTCTTTTTAAAGCAGTGATTAGAAATAAAGAAGTGAGTATGGAAGGGAAAAAGTCGTTGCATGATATTATTGTGATACCAATTCTGATGTATGAAAGTGAAACTTGGACCTTGTTGGAAAGACACAAGTCAAGAGCGATAGTAGTGGAAATGAGTTATATGAGAGGAGCATGTGGAGTTACATGGAGAGAGAGACTGACAAATGAGGTAGTAAAGGAGCATTGTGGTGTGAAATGGATATAACAGAGAGCGTTAGGAGAAATATAGTGGCGTGGGTTGGTCATGTGGAGAAGATGGAGAGCGAGAGACTAACGAGGAAAGTGTGTATGAGCGAGGGAGAGGAAGGGGGAGGCCGAGGATGAGATGGAGGGATGAAGTGGAGAGATATATGAGGAAGGGGTGTGTGAGCTGGGAGCAGGGCAGTGAAATGGTGGGGAACAGGGCGACATGGAGGAGATTTATTTGTCGCCACCCCTTACGGGATTAATTCGTCTGGCAATAGATATATAAACAGAATCATAAAACGCCAAATTAAACTGATCGACCTACCATCCACAGGCAAAAACAAATCGCCACTTTCTCATTATTACTAAACTAGTTATTAGCCTATGAAAGTGTGATGGTGGGGTAGGGCTGGGTCGCTCATTGTAACATTCTGCCACACACCACTAATGAACGTCACTCACTCGCACTCTTCTACCACATAAACCCATCTGTGACTACATCTTCTAGGTGCAAAATCACATCTTTTTCCACATTGACCTATTTTCACCATGTACTTTTTCTTTTACCCAGTCTTCGTATTTTTCACCTGTTGACTTTATTTCCTCTTTGGACCCATTTTTCCCCTTGGATCTATTTTTCCCCTTGGAAGTATTTACCCTTGGATCTATTTTCCCCATTGGACCTACTTTTCCCTTTGAATCTATTTTAACCACGGACTGATTGTATTTTCCATATGAACCAATTTTTCCCCATGGACATATATTTTTTCCTTGGACTTACTTTTCCCACAGACCTATTTTTTTTACCATGGACCTATTTTTTTTTACCATGGACCTATTTTTTTTTTTACTACGGACCTATTTCACAATGGGTCTGTTATCCCTTCACTGACCTTACATGGAATGGGGCAACTTGAATCCGTGGAATTTTATACCTTTGACGACATTTCAGTTGTATACAATAGGATGTTTTTTGGATGCAACTCTCCTATTGTAGCTCGAACGCTGTTCTAAATATGTCGGAAGCATTCCCGGTTATTAGTAAGCGTTTGGGTGCCTAACACGCTCGAGCACGATGTACGACTTTTCGTCTGAGAGTTATGAGTAATGAAGACAGAAAAAGAAGGAGGAACAAAATCGATGCTTTTGCGTTCTAAGTTCACGACTCCTGTGAAGGATAACAGGGGTTTGCAAGTAACTTTGCACTTAAATACCTAAGGCTGTTTAGTCGGCATACATAAAAATGGACTTTGCAAACGTTTTCATGTGCAGGCCTCTATCTCTTATGTATAAATGGAGACAAAAGAAAAAGAAACACTTCCTCAACCTGGGTGCACAGAAACTGGGTTATTTTTGTCTGATGAGTTACGATGAAGTGGGTGGGAAGGCGGTTGCACCTTCTCTTCACTCACCTCCACCCGATATCATTGTCCCACTCTCCTCACTGTAACTCATCAAATACAGTAAACCCATTGATGTGCACCCGAGCTGAGGCTACTATCTTCCGCACCTGTACGTGACGTCATTGGCGTCTGGACCATCCATATATAGTAAACGCTACCACGCTTACTGATTCAACACTACACATTATTCCTAAATTGAATAAAAGCGTCTGGGGATAGCAAAAGTATTTTCTTGGGGTGAATGTTTTGATCATAATACCCTATGATGGATTTTCACTAGAAATTAGTGAGGGACTTACAGCAGGATAGACTTATCTGGAATATACAGAATTTACCACACGTGACGACTTCTGGTGTGTTTTCGTTAAAGTTACAAGATAACTTTATAATGTTCTCACCATTTAATGATTATTCGGCGAATTATGATACCTGCGAAACTTTGAACTTGGGCCGAGGAAACCTAATCTAATATAACTTAACCTAACCTAGCTTAACCTAACCATTACCTAGCCTAACCAAACCTAAACCTACCTCAACCTAACCAAACCTCACCTAACCATAATGTAACGTAACCAGACTGTAACTTAACCTAATCTAATCTAATCTAGCCTAGCCTCGCCTAATATAACTTAACCTAACCTAACCAAACCTAATCTCACCTAACCAAACCATACCTCACCTCACCCAAAATAGCCTAACTTAACCTAGTCATTGTCCCTCAGTCACATACATCACATACAGTATGTCGCTGCTCAAATTTCAGCAGGACCTTCCCTATTGTCAGAAGTTTTGTGCGACACCAGTGGAATAGATCAAGTGTGAAATCAGCTCACAGTATGAGGGGCGTGGAGTCAGATGGACCGGGGAAGAAATATGGCTGCAGTCATAGCGGAGGGTGGACAGGTCAGGTATAAGACACGGAGACGTTTACGGCTGTATTCTCCTCAGTTATGTACGTATTCTGGTTGGCATAAGAGACCTCGTAGCACCTCTTCTTTAGCGCTTCATTTTAGCCTTCTGTAATTCGTTATTACACCATTTCACTGCGATGACGTCTTCTTTGTTCAGTTCTCTGCACTTCTTAACACATAGGAAAGGTGTCAAATTAAAGGGGTTGATAAATTATACATCAATGGTAAAATCCATAGCAAAGGAATAAAATCGTCCGGAGACAGACATGAATTACAAAAAGAAAAGTCGACTGGACTGGGCGAGGAAAAATTGGGTGCGATTATGGCGGGTGGCGGGTACGTCAGGAAGGAGATTAAGGGAAGATTTTGAGCTCAGAATATCACAGGAAGTGAGAGTAATATGGAACCTCTGGTGGTGACATATGACTTAAGTGAATATTGTGACTGAAACCTTGAAAGTACATTAGTCCTTGGAATTACAGCAACAGGGCCACAGAAGCCTTGAGTATTATCAGACATAGAAATCTTGGAGAGAAAATCTTAAAGATTTACAGGGATATGGAACTGTTAAGGAAACTGTAGGCGGTAAAAGGGACATAGGACCTTATTGATGCTGACTTATTAGGATTTAGCGTCTCTTTTGTTGCAGTGAAAGCTCTCTTGTTCTGAAGGGGTTCAAAAAGTCTGCACGAAGATGAATAAAATCGTCTAGGGTTGGCGAGGATAAAGCAAAAATAGACTCCGTACAGAGGGAGGAAGAAAAGTGGAAGCAATCAGAGCAAATGGTGGGTGGGTTAGGTAAGAGACCGAGGGGGACTGAACAAGGAATATCGTGGAGAGTGAGAGGGACAGTGAACCTTTGAGACAATGTTGCTGCACAAGGAAGCAAGTGTAGTGTAGATCAGTAGTTCTCAACCACGTATGGTGTAGTGTGATGTGCTATGTTGCCAGGTTTTGCTTTGTGGTGTGCTGTGGTGTGATGCAATGTGATATGAAGAGCAGTGTAGTGTGCATCTATGTGGTACAATGTGTTGAATTTTTGCGATGTGTATGCTGAATTTTTTAGGTATATAATGTTGTGTAGTGTATTGCAGTGTAGTGCAGTGTTTATTAAAAGTTTAGTACAGAATAAGGTAGTCTACTGTAGTGGCTTAGTGATGTCTGTAGTGGAGTGTATTGTACAAAGGAGCACAAAGGAAAGCAAGCACCATGAGATTTATTGGCCCTGTCAATGCTGTTTGTTACAGGGTTGGTATAACTGGGTAACAAAGTCTATCAGTCAAAAGCAAGGATAGGGGCCATTCCTGTTTTATTATTCTTTGTCTTTGACAGATAGACTAGCTACCTAGTATGGTGTTGTGTGGTGTGTTATGTTGCAGTGCAGTGAGTTTAGAGATATAGAGTACCTTAATTTGGTAAAGCATATTGTAATGTAGTGTGGAGTAATATACAACAGGAAAGAGTAGTGTGGCGCGATATGATGTGGAAGTAATCGCGGCTTGGTGTTGAAGTATGTGGCGTGGTACAGTGACACGTGGTATGGTAGTATATGGTGCAGTGGTATGTGGGGAGAGGGATGAAGGATATAGGGGAAGAGAGTAGAAAGGGAGGGGAGAGGAGAAACGGGAGAAAAGGCTGAGGTAAGGCGAGAGGGAGAAAGAGAGAATGGGTGAGGGTTGGAATGGAGAAATAGGAAGGGAAATGGTGTTCTCGAGTGTCGGTGACGGGAGGAGCGAAAAAGGGAGTGAAAGGATGGAAGCATGAAGTGGAAAGTTAGAAGGGGGGATAAAAGAAGAATATCAGTTGGGGAAGATAGGACAGACTTTATTTTTGGAGAGAAGGAATGTACAGTAGTACTAAAGCCAGTCGGAATATAGGACGAACTTCGACATTGTGCCAATTTAACACACACACACACACACACACACACACACACACACACTCAGTTGCAGAGATACAATGATACACATATCATACAAATAAACAAGCATAAACT
>JAGKTI010003261.1:39759-59058 GCA_018397915.1 Birgus latro
TATCTATGTGGACTAACCCCATGTGGCCAATATGCCTTGTTAGTACTGAGATCAGTGACGGCCGAAAACACATCAGTCGAAGAGATTTTAATGTCAGCCATGAGAAAGTCACAGTAAGGCAGTGATGGAGCGACAGCACTGGAATCATCCAAGGTGGGATTGGAGGAGAAAGCCTAAGCGAAGTTTTCTGTTATCACTAGAACAAACAGCTTCAGAGCCATAGGAGCGGAAAAGAGAATGGAAGGGACGGATGATGAAGTAAAGCTATTAGAAAGGTTCTGGCAAGGTGTCAGAAGGAGCAATAAGAACCTGAGTCAGATAGTTTAAAGCATTTAGTACAAACGAATTTATTTTTCGTAATGTGACGAACAGAATCAGCACTGTCCTTGGTAGAGACCTAAAAGAGATGAGAGACAGGGTGGGTTGGTTCCAGTACTTTTGCAGGAATTCTTTTTGTTTTGGTCAACATTAGAACAACCGTGCTTAAACCGTTTTTTTTTTTATTAGTCACAGGATAAGAAGAAAGAAATGTATGCTTCCATGCTCAAGAGAATAACCTCCGTAATGCTCGCGACACTCTCAGATGGCGCTCAGCTATGGAAGCAATAATTATTCCACGGAAAATCAAAGAAGTACCTCTAGAAGGCTTCCCAGTCAGCAGCTCCAAAATACCAGAGCTTCTTGGGAGGGTCAACAGGCTTTACTGGAGCGATAGGACAGGTTAAAGTGATAAGGTTGTGATCCAAGGAGCACAGTGGAGAGAAGGATTAGTTCTTGAAAAGGTCAGGTGCGTTGGAACTCTACAAGGCGATGGGGATACGGGTAGGCACTGTGCAAGCCGCTCTAGGTCATTAAGAACAGCACAGATGTAGCCTTGTTCTAGGTTGATCAGTTAAAGGAGAGGGGAGCCAAACGTGGTGGCGAACATTGAAATCCCCTAGAATGGAGATTTCAGAGAATGAAGAACTTAATAGGATGCATTTCATCTGAGCAGTAAGATCGTCAAAGCATTTTTCCTAGCCAGTAGAATTAGGAGACAGGTACAAAACACAGCTCAGGAAGGACCTCTTATAGTGACATGGGCAACTCGAAAACATGTGATGCCCAGAAGTGTTGTGGTTATAGAGTGGAAACACCTGAAACTGAAGAGATAATCCCAGTCTCTTCATCTTAACTGAACAATCTAGTATGGTCAGAATTTTAACAGACTGGCCCCAGACTCAGCATTTGGGGTTGCAGTCTACCACTGGATGTTTATATTATGTTTGGGGGAGATCTTAGAGTTAAGAAATAAATGAAGGCCGAATCTAATTCCTGCAGGTTGAAAAGTCTCTGCCGAATTTAAAGAGACTGACTAGACCTGCGACTCCCAAATGGGGGAGGGGGATTCCATCTCAGGAGAATTTGGATATTCTATGAGTGAGGAGATAAATAGATAAGGCCAATATGGCAAGAGTAACCTTTGTCAAGTGTTCTTGGTCACAGATTTATGTTTTCATGACCAAATGATTTTTAAATTTTAATTTGTGTTTTTATAAAAAAAAAAATATCAACAGTTGGTCCTCAGCTAAATATCATGCTACGTATAAGTAGAAAATATCCTCAATATTCCTACAACTTTGTAAAAATCTCCACAATACCGCTGGATTTCCTCGTTTAAAGGCAGCGCTATATGATGGATAAATCTATAATCCATAGTTATGCAAATAACTCCTAATTGGCGGGATGGCAATGATTCCTCTTTTTGGGAGTTGGGAGGGGGGGGGGGAGGGGAGGAAGGATTCATCAGAGATTTTCTGGCAAATGTGGGGAACGGTCAAGAAAAGATTTGGAACCTCTAGCCAAGAGGATGCAAGAGTATCATAAAATACATAATCATACTGAACTGGCTAAATCAAGCATGTAATGAAAAAGGCCAGAGGGGATTAATAATGGATTTACTGACTCCCTACTCTACATTTTGAGTTACGTTCCATTGAGCTTTGGAGACTTTTACAATAACTTAGCCAGTTCAGTATGAGGTGTTCGTGGAATTCAGTCAACTTATCTGACGGTATCAAGGATGGTTATCATGCTTACATTTAAGGCTGTTCGCCTCTGTCCGCCTTCATGAATGTATACCTTATTATACGAGTAATTCCAGTTATCTGTTCTATACCTTTCTCTATCTTTGCCTATACCCTTCTCAGTCAATACGTCTCTCTATCACTGTATTTACCTATCTATCTTTATCATTACCTCTCTGTGTGTTTCATATAGTTGTGTAGCTATAACTTCTTTATCTTTATTTATGTACTCTATACCCCTGTTCTGTTTCTGATGGGCAAAACAGCAAACCCAAGGAAAACTGCAATGGCGAGAACAGACCAGATGGGAGTGACAATAAGATTACCCAAAAGAAACTGTGCAAAAATCCATACACTTTTTCCTTACACATTTTCTCTTGCTGCTTCTCACGCACTCGAGGCTTTTCTGTGCCCTCCTTCATCTAATGATGTATTCCAGATTTTAGATTAGTGAATATATGTTCTGGAAGGAAAGAAGGAACACAGAGATCTCGCTGAAGAACAAAAACCTCCATTAACTCTGTTACTTGCGCATTTACCCCTGTCATTTCTCATGAACTTGAGTCTGTCCTTTGCTCTCCTCACGGTGAATTTCAGAAACAGAAGAGGAGGGTGTGGGAGTAAGATGTTTCCTGAGTTCTGGAAGGAATGCATGAATAAAGAAGTCAAGCAAGTGTGCAAAAATCACCACAAACTGCTTTCTTTATCAATTTTCTCCTATTCTCTCTGTTTTTCTCCTTCTGCATTATAATATAATCATGGTTCAGAGAGAAGAAATAAAGTAGTCTCGTTGGTGTGTAAATATCTCCATCTTTTTCCCTCTGCACATTTTGTTCTGTCAATTTCATGGGATCAAGGTTCTTTTTCGCCCTGCTGCTTGCCAAGATACGTTGCAGGGACAGAAGATGGAGCAGAGGATTTGATATATTTCCTGATCACCGGGAAGGATGCAGGAGTGTGCGCAAATCATCAATCTCTTTCACATTCTCTTCTGTCAGTTCAGTACTTTGCCATTTTGCCTCTCATGATGAATCTCTGAGACAAAGAGAGAGGGCTTCAAGGTGGTTTTAGAGATTTTCCTAGCTCTGCAAATAATCCACGAGTTAAGATGTGTAGCAGGTATTAAACTATTTCCATGGCGTTCCCTTTACTCATTTTCCTGTCAGTTTTGTACTTTGTCCTTGTGATTCTCATGATGCATTTCCAAGAAAAAGAACTGAAGAGAGAGCAATTTTAAGAAATTCTGATAGTACGTGGGATGCAGGAGCACTGAAGCCTGGTTGGTGTACGTAAATCTCTTTTCATATTGGTACCTTTCGGTATTTTCTCCCTGTCAGTCCATAGATGCAGGGAGTTTAGAGATTTTTAAGCTCAGGATGGGCTGAAGAACTAAAAGATTCTAGTATACGCGCAAAAAACATCCACACTGCTCCCATTACACATTTACTCTCATTGGTTATCAAGCATTCGATTCTATTCGTTTGTCACCTGCATCTCAGTATACATTGCAGTGAAAAAGGCTTGCCTGTGAAGAGAGTTGGGTAATTCCTGACCAACACTAGGGAAGGAGTAATGGGGTCAAATCGGCATGCAGAAATGTTCATGCTTCTTTCATTTGCATATTTCTCCACCCTCTAGAGTGTCTTATGCCCTTGCATCGAAGGGCATTTTAGATACTGCTGGACCTTGGAAGGAATGCTGGGGTGAGGAAGTCTTGCAGGAATTGACCCTGATGCCAATGTCATGTTGATGTCGTTCGTGTTATATCGTATGGGTGTGGATATCTCTCTCTGACTGTGTCTGGGATACTGTCAGGTTGGCCCCTCTCTCTCTCTCTCTCTCTCTCTCTCTCTCGAGTCGACTTTGCATATGTGTCTTTTTTTTTAATTAGTTTTCCTGGTTTTCATTCTGACTCTCAGTTGCACTCTATTTGTCGTTGGGTTTCATTCTTAGTGGGTTTCATCCTCAAAGTCTTTGTGTTAAATTCTGGCCTTCCACAGGGATCATGCAGGTGTCTCTGGTGTGTCAAGGTGTGTGGAGGGCCTCTGGTGTGTCAAGCTATCTTCCCGGGTGGTATACTTCCGTTCAGTATGCGTACTCTTCTTACCACCAGGAACCCTCAGCAAGGAACGACGCTCGCTCCGTCGTTTCAAAATTAACCATTGTTTTTTCTCGAAAATATTCTCAATGTGTTTCCCAGGCAAAATTCCCACGCTTACCTAATTTAACTTAACCTAACCAAATCCAACCTACCCCACTGGGGCGCTTGGCTGAGGTGGCTGGCTGTGGTATTGAGACGAGTATGAATATAGAACGGAAATATGCCCCCGGGTGTGTGGGTGTGTCTCTGGTGGCTCAAGCTATCTGCTCGGGTGTGTGGAGGTGTGAATGGCCTTTTCGATAAGAGCGGGTGGAAAACGTTTGGATCAGTGAGTCAAGAAGACGGATTCTGTGGTGAGCCTGAGCGAAGGAAGCGTGGAGAGAGAGAGAGAGAGAGAGAGAGAGAGAGAGAGAGAGAGAGAGAGTTCTGTTTATCATGATTCATACAAATTCCATCATTATCATTCACAGCCATTCCTTAGTTTTTTCTACATTCGGTAGGTTATTATTCTTTTGCAAATTCAGTTGATATTGTTATTACGTTCACTTTGCTGACCTTTTGTCTTTTGTTATAATCAGCTGAGAACAGATTTTCCTTCTTAAAAGGTTGTATATTTAGCTTTCGTTACCCCTTCACTATTATTGTGAAGTGGTACTGCGGTAGGTGATGGATACCATCATCCAGTCAAATGATGTAACGCTACGTAATTAATCTTCCCCCTTTCTCATCCTTATCTTTGTGTCTCCTCCATTCCTACTTCTCCCTTTCATTCCTTTCACTTTTTGCTACTTATCACTTCTGATGGCTCTAAAATGAGTGACAAGCACAATGGTTTCGTGTAACCCAGGAAACCATTTACAGTGCTGGGTCGTAACCATAGAACGAAATAACAGGTTGCAGTGGAGCCTGCTATCATGCCGCTGTTAACTGGGTGGTCAGACATAAATATGGCGTCCTTACAGGAACCAAGCCTACACACTATTCCCCGCGTCTCGCTGTGACGAGGCGCTGTCAGTTGCAAGGAAACATAGCCTTATCGGTCTGCTCGGCCAGACAGACTGGTGTTGATCATCAGCAACTATTACGGTGTTCTCCAAAGCTGAATAACATCGTGTGGTAGCAATGAAAATAAAATAAAGACGTCCTCTCGCTGAGAGGGTTTGAAGAATATACCGGTAAAGAACGCTTGAGGATATTTATGTGTACAGTGCAACACCATGAAATGCCAAAAAATCCTACCCATTTCCCAGCTAACAAGAATATAACCCGGTGTCTGAAATTCCAAGTTCAAGTATCCTAGTTGTCTCCGAATTTACAACTGACTCATAAAACAGTGCATCCCTATGCGGGAGAAAAAAAAAAAAAAGCATCAATTGAAGTGAAATGTGTCTGGGAGTTTGTTCAGTGCAAAAGCGTCAGTTGTGGTAACACTGATAAGAGCCGTAAGGTTTTCCCTGCATTGTCACTGGTATCAACAATGTTTCTGCACCCTACTCTGACTGAGGGCAAATTCAACCTTGCCATCTTCGGTGGGGATGTACTATTACCTTCTGTAATTAGCGACGAAAGAGACAGTGACATGTGAGCCCAAATAATTACTTAAGTAACATTCCCCCAAAAGTTGGTGCTGGTACAATGACCTTTGTTTTGTTAGACTTAATTTTTTTACGCTAAAAGACAGAGCTTAAGACAAAGACCCCGCAATGTCTTTTCCACCCTGTCGACTCAGACACACAAACTAGGAAGCTTTTCAACCACTGGCTGTGATGACTTTATTCTATATTTATTGTGCCAAGTACCAGAAAGTTTTATTCTACTTCAGAGACATATCTGACTAAAAACGATAGGAAAAGTCAGATACTCTTTATTAATGGAACAATTTAAGTATTTCATTTTGACTGCCACCAGACGAACTGATCACCTGTGTGACCCTCCAGACTGACGGGGATAAAACAGACTAGGCAACATGACTGACTGAGATATCCCTTGCGGTTGCACCAATAACGTTATAATATGAGTGCCCACCATTGCCCACCACGGAAAGCAAGTCCGATACAACTAAATTCCTTTGCCCTAACCCTTCCTGCCTCTCAGTATTTAATGGCCGATGCTGACCTGATTGACAATGATCGACACACACACACACAAAAAAAGAGAGATATAAGAACAGAAAAAAAGAAAGAAAACAGAAAAAAGGCTGGGTTGGGACTCATACGTGGGACTCTCTCGGGTTACTTTGGCAAATTGGCCGATGTCACTTCACCGGTGGCCTGCACATTTTTCTCACGCCAGTCTTTGTCTATTCCGAACTGTTCTCATCTATCCGAAGCTTTTCTGTGCATTGCCGCCTCCTCCAGATATCTCCTGAAGCTAAGTGCATCAGAGAGGAATTGTGTTTCCTGTAAATGACACTGATTTTGAAACTGAAATATCTACGGTATCGATTTTACAGATACTTTTTTCCTTTCATGCTTCCCGAGATATTTCCATATGATGTTGAATGTAACAAGAGGGATCTGTAATTTATATTATTATAAAGGTTTTTAGCATTTAGATCTTAAAAACTACATTACCTTTACAAATTTACTTTCTCCATTTCTCACCAATAGAAGTTGTTCTTCAGTCTGTCCTGCTCTTCCAATGATTTCCCGAAGGAAGCGGACAGAACCTAAAATGTTTCGCTATTTTCTTGTTGTTGTCATGGCTTTTCCTAATAGCTTTGGTTTGCCTTTATATTTTAGCGCAGCATTTCTCAACCATCCAAAAACATTTTCGAGCCAGAACGGAACGTAACAATAGGGGTTTCCTGTGATAGACATGTTCCTGATTGATTTTGTTAAATAACAGATGGGGTCGCTTGCCATCCACTCACTCGATTTAATGCTGCTCTCGGATGTTTGCCCATTCCTCTCCTTCATTCTTCTTTCCTTCCATCCTCTTCTGTCTTTCTTTCCTTCATTCCTTCCTCGTCCTTCTGCCTACGGTGACTTTACACTCCCTCTTCGGTCTTTCTTTCCTTCATTGTTTCCTCTTCCTTATGTCTGTGGGTGACTTTACACTGAGTGACAAGCCCAATGGTTTCCTGTACACCAGGAAACCATTTACTACGATGGGTGGTAACCATATAACCAAATTTTGGCGCCTTGTGGTTTAGTGGGTAATTACGGCACTCCAGTCGGATTAAGCCGGTGAAGGTTTATATCCAAGGGATAGTTGGGGTTTATTGCTCACGTAATACCACTCAGGGATGAGTGAGGCTGGTCAGTCTCATCTTAAATGTCAGGACCAACTTGCCTAGCCCCGGGCTCCTACGCTCATCATGGGGCAACGTAGGATTGGATGATGGATGGATGGATGGATGAACAGTTCTTGTGGACTGTAAGTCTACATATATTCTCTCTCTCTCTCTCTCTCTCTCTCTCCCTCTCTCTCTCTCCTAGGAGTGTGTATTGTAGCTGCAGTGATAAGTAATTTCCAGTTAGGTGGATGTGGCAGGCAAGTTAAGCATACTTTAGACACTGATCACTTGCACAATATCTCATGTAGGCAAAGCTATTAGTTCCAGTGTTGCTGCCTCATATATTTCCAGCAACAAGCAGAAGAAATCCTTATATATATTTTCTCGGTAATCCTTGGACTACGAGGGCTAGAGGGAGATGCCGTCACGTGGTGGCACCTACATAGCCGAACGTTTGTGCTGCCAGTTCATGCAAAAGTCAATCAGCTTATTTTTCTTTTATGCAAGGAAGAAGGAATCAAAGGCCATGGGCCCGCATACTGTTCCTTCCAAGAAAAAACAAAAACAATATGAAAGAGAGCCAAATTCAAGATCCGTTCATTTCCAGATGCCCGGAGACACTGCGTTTGAAAGACTGGAGATCATATGAAGTAGGGAATACAGACAGAGGAAGACAGTTCCAGAGCTGACCAGTTGCATCCTCTGAAAGGAGAATGATGGGCTGCAGGAGAGGGCTGGTTTCATCCTTCATTCCACTGGGTTCACATTCAGAACTTAGAGCTACAACTAGCTTACTGCTACCACTACAGAAGCTGCAAATTAACTCACTCATTTCAGCTAACGTCAGCCAGTGTTATTCAGCAAAGTGTTAGTCATAGGAGCTAAAGTGTTCAACCGTTTCTCGATATATTAAGAGCTGTGCATTTTATTTCAGCTAATAGCAGATGACCAAGCTAAACTGAGGAGAACCCGCTGCAGCATAATCTGCAGTATGGTAATTGCAATGCCACCAACCCGGTGGACTGCAAGCTGAGACTTCCATTCTCCTGCTGTAAACAGTCCTCATTTCGAGGGAAAGGGAAGTAGCTAAGAGAAATTTGTATAACCAGGCAGTTAAGCCGCCTGGATGTATAAGTGCTAGCACATGAAGGCATCCCTCTCCATCACGAGCCCAGTGCAGATGAAGGTTTAAGTGGATGTAGTTGGATCTATTGTTCTTACATGTTAACCTGGCCAGATTCCGTCATTTTGCAGCTTATTTCACGCACCACAATGTCAGAAAAGGATAAAACTGTCGCTCTGTACCAAATGAAATAATTATCAGCACCACTTGTATTAATACCCTTTGCAACTATCGCTAGCACTGAAGCGTGAATACGCATTGAGGGTTGGTGCACCTGATCCTGCCTCCTTTAATTGCTCTGTCTTTCCCTCCTCCCCAATCTCTCTCACTTTCTTCTCTTTTCAGATGTAGTATAACTTCTGTAGCCTAATGTCGTATAGACCTATTGCAAATAATTCATAGCAATGGACATAATGCTTGAAGAATGGTCTCAAAACAGCAAATCATTTTCCACTACATGACATTGTTGCCCACCCCACACTGCCACAGGTTCCAACAGCAGTAGTTCAGTATAGGAAGTACGTTGCCCAGTGAGTTGTTCTTCCTATGGTCAGCATTTCGGTGTACAGAACACAATATCAGCTCAGGCGTCATACATAAACACTGGCTTCTTAAATTCGCTGTCTTTATTCTTCAAATAATTACACATATGCTTTCCAACTTCACTTCACTGTTCTCAATAGCAATGGAGCTATACAAACTTTACTAACTGCAGGTACACTTAATGTCTGGCAACACTTCACTGTTTTCACAAGTACCGAAAATATACAAACTTCACTGCAGAGACACTGCACTACACTCAAACTGAACTGAAAATCGACTAAACTTCACTCACACTGACTGAAACCCGACTGAACTTGAACTAGACCCTTCCCAATCCTTATATAAGCAAGCCTGCCTCTCCAGCATTCTAGGATGTCCGGGTCCTGTACTTGCCCCTAGCAACAACAGTTACCAACTCGGAGACATCAAAACATGTTAGAGTTTTCTTACATTACATAACACTGTAAATTATTTATCATGCACACTAAATTTCAATTACATAATTTAACAATCACATAAATAAAACATTATTGAGAAAAAGAGCACAAAAATTAATGAACAACTTACGAAATAACTACGCTCACTAACAGCAGACAAACTGGCAACTCTGACTCGTACCAAAACTTATGGAATGGGAAACGTCAAGAAAAAATCTCGGCTACCTAACTGGGAAATCTTGCTTCTTAACACTACCCCCTCCCTAGTTCTTTGTCGTCCCGACAAAACTGCACAATTTATACAAACATAAACTTCAATCCTAATGAAACATTTAACTATACACAAAATAATCCTTCGACTTATCAGGTCTTCTTCTATGTCGCTTCTGACGACCTCCTTGCTTCTCCACACAGTCCACTCCTCCGGGAAGGTCTTGGTCCTCTTCCTGACTCACTTCTTCCCTCAGGAAACTGTCACCATCCTCTTGCACTTCATCTCCGTGGTCCTCCTCAATATCCTCGGCTGCGGGAGTGCACGATTCCTCGGAGACGTCCAAGCTGTGTCCTGGCCCATGGTACTGCCACAGACGATTCATGTGTACCACCTATGGGCGAGACGTTTTACCTCACCGAATCCGATACGTTAGGTCTGATAGGCGGTCCAAAACAGTGTAAGGCCCATCCCATGGGCTCCGCAGCTTTGGTGACTGTCCCTTCTTTCGCTGAGGATTGTATAACCAAACTTGGTCACCATCCTTGACGCTCACCTCAGTTGCCTTGGCATCATACTTGCACTTCATCACCTCTCCTGAAAACTTGAGGGTTCCTCGCACTTGATGATGTACCTCAGCCAGCCTTTCCTGAAGATGCTTTGCATAGTCGGTAGTGTCTGTAGGCAGCTCTTCACCAGGTGGTCTTCCCATTAACAAGTTAACGGGTAAGCGAAACTCATGGCCCAACATCAGTTTTGCAGGGGTGTAGCCGGTAGACTCATGGAAGGCAGACCGATATGTCATCAGCAATGCAGGAAATTTCTTTTCCCATTCTGTTTGTCCATCTATGCAGTACTTGGTCTGTTCATGTCCCAGAGCCCAGCTGAATATCTCTACCACCCCATACGACTGTGGCCTTAGGGGGGTCGTCCTGCTCTCTTGATCCCCTATAACTTGCAGCATTCACGGAACACAGTAGACTCGTAGTTTCTACTCTGGTCTGAATGTAGCTCTAGTGACATCCCAAAACGACAGAAAATCTGGTCAACCAACACCTGAGCAACAGTCGCAGGCTCTTGCTAGGGGATGGCATAGGCTTCCAGCCACTTTGTGAAGTAGTCCATGGCAACACATATATACCGGTTTTCTCCTTCAGTAAGTGGCAAAGGTGCAGCAATATCCACCGCGACTTTCCATTGGTGCACCCACTTCATACAGCTGAAGAGGGGCACAACCATGTTTCTTCGGTCTCTTCTTGGCACTGCACACATCACAGGCCCAGCACCACTCTTCAACATCCTGACGCATGCCAATCCAGTAGAACCTCTGTTGCAGCCGGCTTAGAGTTTTCTTCACTCCCAGGTGCCCACTAGTGATCTGGTTATGGGACTCATCCAAGGACCTCATCTTCTTCAGAACTACCAGTTGCCAATAGTTGCTGAGGCCATCAGGTGTCTCCCACTGATGCTCCAGTATTCTGTTATTCAAATGAAGAAGGTCCCACTGACTCCAGCAGCTCTTGGTCGCAGGGCTTAACCGGGAAACTTCTTCCCAAGATGGCCGCACTGTACTCTGCTGCAGCCACTTTAGCACTGGTTGTAAATTTGTATCCTCCATCTGCATCCTCTTCAAGTCTTCCTCATCTGACGCTGGCCCTATCACAACTGTATGGCGGTATTTCTTTCCAAAATTCTCATTCCTATTACACTGAGGCGGTGGCTTGATCGGTAGAGAGGTGGTTTGCAGTCCTAACGGACCTAGGTTCAAATCTTCGCTGGGGCAGGGAACAGTTTAGGGATTTGAATTTCGTTAAATCAAGCTTTACTGATCTACCAGAAGACCCACCGACATGTCGTAAAAAATACCCCCGCTAATACCAATACACCAGTCCTGTATGAGACACCCCTAGCCTGTATTAAATATGGACGGTGACTGTTAGCACCGAAGTGGTGACATGTAGAGGGTATGGTATGTAGGAGGACTGCTGGGCCTTGATAGCAGGCTGTGAAGCCTATACCCAGAGTCGGACACATAAAAAAAATAAAACACTGCTTGGCGTCTGTTCCTCTTTCTTCTCCCACCACTATTCATCGAGCTTCTCCTGCATTTCCTTAGTGGTGGAAAAACTGTCTGGTTGTTGCCTTTTGTCACCAGCCTTCTCTAATTTACCCTCATCATTCTCAATTGGACACTTATAGCTGAAGTGTCCCACCTCACTACATGCCCAACACCTGTTTGTTGCAATCTGGGATTTCCTTGCACTGTTCCGATCTTGCTCCTTCTTCCATTTGTAACAATCCACCTTCTTGTGTCCCAGCTTCCTGCAGAACCAGCAGCCTTCTCCAGTCTTCTCCAATTCTCTCTTCCACTTATTGCAATCCACTTTCTGATGTCCTGGCTTCTCACAGTACCAGCACCTTCCTTCAAAATTTCCCACTTCATGTACCTGCGCCTTTCTTGCCTTGAATCCTGCACTACGACCTGCTTGAAAAGTGGATGTGTTGGACCTAACGTAGGACCTACATTCTAGAGCCCTGGCTAGTTCTTCTTGCTTGCTTCTGGGTTGTGCCTGCTTACTTGCACATTCAACTCTGCACTATCAAGACCACTGATGAACTGGTCCCCCAAAAGAATAGCCAACAGGTTAACTGCTGCTCCCGGGTATGCCTTGTATGCCATACTCTCCAGGTCATGAGCAAGCAGCTATAGGGATTCTCCTCGAGCCCATAAACGGCACCACAATTTTGCTCTGTAAACCTCAGTCTGGTACATGGTTCCATATCTGCACTCCAGCACTACTACTAGGGACTGATAACTGTTCCTCTCCTCTACCGCCATTTGGCCCAGAATTTCCAATGCGGCACCCTTAAGGCTAGTAGCAAGCTGCACAGCCCTCTGCCTATTATCCCAACCATTCTGATCAGCAAATAACTCAAACTGTGCACGGTAAGCTTCCCAAGATACTCTACCATCAAATTCCTGAGGTTTCTTTTTAATTGGACCCCCATTATTGCTATGTACTTCACTGGTTTGGGACCTAAAAACTGGGGCATCATAATTATGGCCAGGACTTAAAACTTCTGCATTCTGTTTATTCAACCCTGTAATGCTACCTTTAGATGCTTGGGATCCATCAAGATTCACCATTCACTGCCCATTCCTTTCACATGTACCCTGTACGTTAACCTGAGGCTCAGCCATGCAATATTTCTCTAGTCACAATTTTCTCACTAATTATCTTCACATGGTCGACTACATGCTCCAACTGGTTATCTACATGCTGTCTGTGCTCCATCACTATTCCCTCATTAATCTTCAGCTGGATGTCTAAATGCTGTTTGAACCCCGTCACTATTTCCTCACTGATTGACTTCATCTGGTCGTCTACATGCTGTTTGAACTCGGTCACAAAATTGCTTACCTCATACTTCTGCTGCCATAGCTCAGCATATACCTCCTCCTTTTCCTGTTCTTCCTTCATTTCCCCCATGAAGGAATCAAGCTGTCCTTGCATCCTCAGCTGTAATTTCCTCTGTCCCTGTAATGCCTATTGAAACTGTTCCCTCTGTGCTTGCAATTGTTCTTTTTTTTTTCATTTTGTGCCTGTAGTTTTCCTTTTAGTTCTTTCTGTCTTCCATTCTGTGCCTGTAATTGCTCTTTTTGTCCTTCACGTTGTGCCTCAAGTTGTTCACTCTGTGTCTTCACTTGTTCACTTTGTACCTGTAATAGCTTCATGACTGCAGCCAATGACACCTCGTCCTCCTGCCCAGCTCTGGATCTTGTATGCACACCCCGTTGCACCATGTCGAAGATTAGACTTACAGCAGCACCTTCTAAAAACCTGCACTCCTGACACCAGTGTTACGTCCATATCCCAAACTGCCACAGGCTCCAACAGCAGTAGTTCATTATAGGAAGGACATTGCCTTGTGAGATATTCTTCCTATGGTCAGCTTTTCGGTTTACAGTACACAAGATCAGCCCAGGCGTCGTAAATAAACATTTGCTTCTTAAGTTCACTGTCTTTATATTCCAAGTAATTACACTTAATCCTTTCCAACTTCACTGTTTCCAAGCACTGGAGCTATACAAACTTTACTAAGTGCAAATACACTTAATGCTTGACAACAACACTTCACTATTTTCACAAGTACCGATGATAGACAAACTTCACTGCACTGACACAGCACTACACTCAAACTGAGCTGAAAACAGACTGAACTTTCTCTAGTCTCATCCCTATCCTTATATAAGCTTCCTATATTCTAGAGTTTTCTATATTTCTCCACAGTTCTAGTGTATTCAGAGAGACGGTTACAACAGTTACCAACTCGGAGATATCCAAAATATACCAGTTTTTTTACAGACACTACCGGCTATGCTAAATTACTTAGTGCACATACCTAAATTAAATTACGTAATTTAACAAGCGATCACGTAAATAAAACATTAGTGAGATAAAAGGCATAAAAATTAATGTACAACTTACGAAATAACTACCTTCACAATAGCCAGCTAACTGGCGTGACTTGTAATGGAACTACAGTACAAGAAACATCGGGAAACAGTGAGAAACTTCTGGACTACCTAACTACCAAATCCCACTTCTCAACAGTAAAATAATCCAGAAACTCTGCCAGCTGCACTTCCAATTGCAGATGTGAAGGTAATGACAGAAAATAGAAGTGTTTCAGCATGTACTCTTTTTTATACTGGTGCACAGAAAACCTTCATTTCTGATGGTATTGTGGAAAAATTAAAGGTACCCATTATAGGCAAAAATAAGTCTAGTCATTACTGGGTTAACTACAAAGGAAGTACAATCCTTTGACTTAGACTTTTAATACAATGTGGCCAGTATAAATGCCGTATAATAGCATCTGTACAGGATAAGATGGAAACAATTATATTTATCAAGGGACTGAAGGAAGCCTCTGATCATGTACAAAGCCTGGGGATAAAGTTGGCTAAACAGCACTTGAAATCAGATACCGAGGGCCCCATAAAAATGATCGTTGGGTCAGATTACTGTGGAAGATTCCTACATAGAACTTTCAAGAAGAATTAAGTACAGATATTCAAGAGTCCAGGGGGTAAACTTATTATGGGACAATTGCCGTTTCCAAAGCAAGCCAGAGGAGAGGCCAAATTGGTAGACTCTGCCTTTATTACCCTAGCACATTTATTTATGGTAGCTAGAATAGGTGCAGAATTAGAACCTACTCAAATAAATGACTTACTGGATGAAAAAACTGAACCTGTACACAAACTGTGGGACTATGGTACTGTGGGAATACATCTGAAAGACCCAACCCCTGACGAGAAAATAACTATGGATATGTATGTTCAGTCTGTGTAATTTAAAGATGGACAGTATTGGGTTGGATTACCATGTCAGCTAAACCAATCAGAGTTACCAACAAATTACCAGGCAGCTAAGGCTCAGTTAAATTCTCTTCTAAGAAAGTTGAGAAACAAACCAGAACATCTAACAATATATGATATAAAGGATTAACTGAAAAATACATTTCTAGAAGAGGTAAAAGTTCCTGTTAATCATATAGATGGACATTATTTACCACATCATCTGTAAGCATGGACTCAGTAACAACACCCATAAGGATAGTTTTTAATTGTAGTAGTAGAGCGTTTAAAGGATTAGCTAGCTTGAACTACTGCCTATACTGTGGACCAACACTAACAGAGAAGTTGCGAAAAATTAAGATTTTGAGAGAAACCTTATGCTTATACAGAAGACATTAGTAAGGAGATTTACAAAAGTCATCTGGCCTCAAGACCCTCAAAATAAGGATAGTCCTTTGAAAACCTTCTGTTTCCGATCAGTGATCTTTGGCTCTTGTCCTAGTTCTTTCCTACACTGCAACACTTTGAAGCATCATTTTGAGAATGCCAAATGCCCAGATATAGGACAGGCCTTCAATATGGATAATTTACAAGGTGTTGCTGATACAGACATGGGAGCATTGAAGGCTTATGAGGTAGCCAATTCCAAATGTGGGAGGGAAAATTTGCCGTTATAGAGCTGGAATACAAATTCACATCTTATAAGGAATAGAATACAGCTGGACTATCCTAATATTGACATTTTTAAAACTCATGATGTATTGGGTCTTAACTAGGATGCAAGGGTTGATGAAATAAGTTTAAAACCAATTAATTTCTCTAACATAACACTCACCAAGAGATTCTTGTTAAGTAAGGTCTCCATGTTATTGGACCCATTAGGATTGGTCAGTACCATGGTTATTAGGGACAAATGTTTAGTACAAGAGGCTCGACGAGAAAAGTTGGACTGGGACAACGAATCAGATGGGATGTATGTTGAACGATGGGGACAGATTAGAAATTAATTTGAAAAAATCATCAACCTTATGTATTCCCAGGCAGATAAACAGTAACGAGCAGCCATATTTGCATATGTTTTGTGATGCTTCTCAAAAGGCATATGGGGTAGTAGCTTATTGTGCAACTGGAGATTATAGCAAAGTTATTATGTCCAAAGCCAGAGTTGCACTAATTAAATGAAGAATGCCATCTCAAATGGAACTGGCTTCCATAGAAGTAGGAACTAAATTGGCCAGGTATTTAACCACTACTCTTGACACTTAGTTTGAGACTATGTATTTATGGACTGACGGTGAGATTTGTCTTTACTGGACAGGAATAGAAGAAAGTAATATTCCTTTCGTCCACAACAGAGTGAAGACTATAAAAGAATTGCCTTCCAAATTGAAATGTATGCATGTATCCTCCAATCAAAAGCCAGCTGATCTTATCTCGAGAGGCACGACAGTAAAGAGGTTGATCAGAGATGACTTTTGGTTTAAAGGTCCTAAATGGTTACTTACTAAAGAATGGCCTGAGCAGAAACAGTATGGTATTGCTGAGGTGAGTGTTGTAAACCTGGATCCTGTAGTACCTGAGTCAGATGTAATAGACGTCAGTAGATTTTCATCAATAAGACAGCTCCTTAACACTAATAAATTAGATGTAAAATTCTGAAATAAGAAAGTTGTGTTTGAGGAGTTTGATCCCATGGAATATGAATGAAAAAGTTGCAAAGGAAATATTATAAAGAGATTTTTGATCTTTTATGCTAAGGCAATTGCCGCAATAATAGGCTAGTTAGAGATTTGGGATTATTCTTTGACGGGAAGGGTAATTAGGTACCGTAGTAGAATAGAAAAGGTTGATTTGCCTCTCCAAACTCGACATCTTATATTGTTACCAAAGAATGATTATTTTGCACAATTAATTGCTACGGACATCCATGAGTTAACTCTTCATGGAAGTGTGCCACAGACTTTGGCCCGAGTCCAGGAGAGGTATCAACAAGAAAACGATTTTGACGTGGTTTGGGCCATATGTGGTGAATGGAGGGTGATAAATTGCTTCAAGGATTGTAACAGAGTGACATGAGTAAAGTGAAAAGGATGGCGAAATAGAAAACGAAATGAGGATAGAAACGTGAAGGAGTAAGTAAAGATGGGTGAGAGACTGACTAGGAGGGTGTAAGAAGATGACGTAGGTGAAAGGACGAGGAGGAGGCCGCGAGGGGGAGATAAAACGGGAGATTTTACAGCGGAGGCAGGTGTGTTGAAGGAAGATGCATCGTTTACTGGCACAGGGACAGAAATGCCTGGAGATTCTTCGGTCGAGCCCACCCCTCACAGGATACGGCACAAGGCAGCTATCAGATTAACTAATACATGACAAGAGAGCTCGATAGATAGATAGAGAGACACAGATCGATAAACAGCTTAACAGCTTGCTACTTAGTAAGAGAGATAGAAAAACAGGTAGAGAGATAGAATAATTGATAGGAAGACAGTGTTCGGTAAGTAGGTGGAGAAAAACATAAACATAGGTAGACAGGTGGATAGACAGGTATAGATTAGATAAAAATAGGTAGATCAAATAAAAGATAGAGAGATGTATAGATAAGACAGAAAGATGGACTGACAGACAGACAGACAAACAGATAGATAGATATAGACAGACGGATGGATGGATGTAGACAGATTGGTGGATAGACAGCCAGACAAATAGGAAAACAGACAGACACAAATATATAGACTGATGGCTGGATGGATGCATGGATACAGAGACAAGCAAACTGGTAGAAAGGAAGTGATGGCCACACAGACAGACAAAGAGGAAGCCATAAATATACCAAGAGATAAGGTTCCTTTTCCCAATGAACGCCAGCGAGGCAACGTGGGACAATAGTTCCTTCGTGGAAAAGTGTGAAACAGGGTGGAAAATCCGAAAGAGATGATTCCCAGGATATGTCCAGTCAGCAGAACGATATTGCCCAGAGATCTGAGGAAAAGTGCGTGAGAGAGAGAGAGAGAGAGAGAGAGAGAGAGAGAGAGAGAGAGAGAGGAACGGACGGAAGAATGGACCTACCAGACAACTGAGATCGATGAACGGACCGACCTTCCCACCGACCAATCGACTGACCAGCAGACAGAGACCGACCGACTGACCGAGCTCAAGGTCAAGGACACACTACAGCATAACTTCATTATCTATCACTGAGCCTCACAACCAAGCCATCCATCCCCTGTTGGTCTTATGAATCACGCTCAGCTGAATAATATCGTCCCCAGTTAGCAGCAAAAAGCTAAGAAAAAAAAAAACGTTTGACTCCATCGATTTTCTACCAACTTAAATATGTAGGTTGCAAAAGAAAAGTAAAAACGCATCAGCTCTTCTACGGTAGATAAAAATGTCTGGCGGTTGCAGCAATATGCAACAAAATCCGCAATTACAGTAAACGAAGAAAAAAAAATAAGCAAGACGAAATAACGCGTCCGTAGCAAACCACTCCGGAAGCATGATAAACAGAGAGAGAGAGAGAGAGAGAGAGAGAGAGAGAGAGAGAGTTACGTAAGTACATAAACCACTCAGACGTTACGGTCTTCACGAGGTAGTCCGACCTTAACACTAAATACTTATACCATACTTTAGACTCACTTTAGTCACAGAAGCAAGAGAAAAGGATAGCACAGCAAAACTCTCTATCGCCGTTCCTTGAGACTCTCCGGCAATTGCAATACAGGAAGAATGTGGGAAATAGCATCTTGCAGGATTAATAACTCGAAGGAAATTTACATAGGATGGCAGAAAGTAAAATGATAATGGAAATGAAAATGATGAACATATTAATTCTGATCTTACCCTATTGCATATACTTTTTATTTGATTCTTTATAAATTAAAAATGCAACACGAATATTTATTCCTAAATCCCCCTGGGTAGGGGTGATAAAACATACTTATCCTGTATCTCTGCTTGTCATTAGATACGAGTAAAAGGGGCCTTTTTGTCTCCAGTTTTTCTCTTTTTAATGTCGTCTCCTTTTCTCCTCTCCTATCTCTCCTCTTGATATTTCTGTATTTTTTCCGGCCTTTATTTTTCCTTTACCCTTATGAGGTTAGACGTTTGTTTTCATGACATAAAGTTTCAGATCTTCCCATTCTCGTCGATCCTTCCTCCTTTCATAGGTCAAGCCACTCCATCGCCAAGCCACTCCATCGCCAAGCCACTCCATCG
>JAGKTI010003262.1:0-23362 GCA_018397915.1 Birgus latro
CCGCAACAAGGAGAGCGCCCATAAGAGGTACCGGAGCCAACCCACCCCTGAATCACACCTTTTATATATTTCTGCCCGAAATCGTGCTAAGTCTGTTCTTCACTCTGCTAAAAACAATTTCATCCGTGCTAAATGTTCCCAACTCTCCAACTCGAATTCTTCTCGCTCCTTCTGGCACCTTGCCAAAAACCTTTCTAACAACTTTACCTCATCATCCTTCCCTCCTCTTTTCTACTCTGATGGCTCTGTAGCTATTTCTTCTACTGATAAAGCAGATCTCTTCGCTCAGACTTTCTCCTGCAATTCCACCTTAGACGATTCCGGTGCTGTTCCTCCATCACTTCCCCCCTCTGACTTCCTATTGTCTGACATTAAAATTTCTTCAGCTGATGTATTCTCTGCCATTACTGGCCTCAATACTAAAAAGGCATATGGTCCTGATGGAGTCCCTCCTGTTGTCCTCAAAAACTGTGCTTCTATGCTTACACCCTGCCTAGGTAAACTCTTTTGCCTTTGTCTCTCAACTTGTACCTTTCCTTCTTGCTGGAAGTTTGCTCTCATTCAGCCAGTCCCAAAGAAGGGTGACCATTCCCAACCCTCTAACTATCGTCCAATTGCTTTAACATCCTGCGTATCAAAAGTTTTCGAGTCAATTCTTAACAGAAAAATTTTAAAGCACCTTTCCTGTCACAACCTTCTTTCTGATCGTCAGTATGGGTTCCGTCAGGGATGCTCCACTGGCGATCTTCTCACCTACCTTTCAGACTCTTGGTCATCCTCCTTTCGGGACTTTGGCGAAAGCCTTGTCATTGCACCTGACATCTCAAAGGCTTTCGATCGAGTCTGGCATAAATCTTTAATTTCCATACTGCCCTCCTACGGTTTCTATCCTTCTATCTGTGCCTTCATCTCTAGCTTCCTTTCTGGTCGTTCAATAGCTGCTGTTGTAGACGGCCATCGTTCCTCTCCTAGACCTATCAACAGTGGTGTTCCTCAGGGTTCTGTCCTATCCCCTACTCTCTTCCTTTTATTCATCAATGACCTTCTGAGCTGTACATCTAACCCTATCCACTCATATGCTGATGATTCCACCCTTCACCTTTCCATTCGGTTCCCGCAACGTCCATCTCAGCAGTTACTTCAACAAAAAAGGGATGAGGCTATGGCACACCTAATGTCTGATTTGGCTCGTATCTCTGATTGGGGTAAAAATAATCTTGTTATTTTCAATGCATCAAAAACTCAGTTCTTACACATATCAACCCGACAAAATCTTCCTCAGGATTACCCACTAATGTTTAATAATGAACAGTTATGTCCTGCATCATCCTTGAACATGCTTGGGGTTTCATTCTCTCAGGATTTGTCTTGGAAAGAACATATTACATCTCTTGTGAAATCTGCTTCCAAGAGATTAGGTGTGCTAAGCCGATTCCGTACTTTCTTTACCCCTGCACAGTTGTTGACCTTGTACGCGGGTTTTATTCGCCCGTGTATGGAGTACAACTCTCATGTGTGGGGAGGCTCCCCACATGCAGCTCTTCTCAATAGGGTGGAGTCAAAGGCTTTTCGTCTCATTAACTCCCCTCCTCCTGCTGATTCCCTTCAACCATTGTCTCTTTGCCGCACTGTTGCATCTTTATCTCTCTTCTATCGCTACTTCAATGGTCACTGTTCCTCTGAACTGTCTGCTTGCATCCCTCCACCTCTATGACGGGCACGTAGTACCCGTCTAGCAACAAACTCTCATCCCTTTTCTGTCCAACTCTCTAATGCAAGAGTTAACCGTTACTCCCAGTCTTTTATTTATGCAACTGGTCAACTCTAGAACTGTCTTCCTCTGTCTGTATTTCCTACTTCCTATGATCTCCAGTCTTTCAAACGCAGTGTGTCCAGGCATCTCGAATTGAACGGATCTTGAATTTGGCTCTCTTTTGTACTGTTTTTGCTTTTTCTTGGAAGGAACAGTATGCAGGCCTGTGGCCTTCGGTTCCTTCTTCCATGCATAAAAAAAAAAAAAAAACAATCACTTCGGCCACCATTTTCAGAGCGTGTTTACGAGTCAGGAACGGAGCGGGAAATGAGACCGACAGACAGGCGCCACATGCGAAAACACAGCCTATCGGCACGCGCGGGAATTTCAAACTGACGTGGTCCAAAAAAATCGGATTTTTTTCGGATTTTTTCGAATTTTGGGGCATTTTGGGGGGCAGACAGCCCACGATGTCCAAATAGTGATGCATCCGAATACTGGGCGTCCGAAAAGTACAGAGATTACTGTACTGATGAGATGCAGTTTAGGTTTATGCCAGGCAAAGGGACCACTTATGCCATATTCCTTGTCTGACAGGTTCAAGAAAAATATACTGTACAGAAAAGAAGAGCTAAACTTTATTTTTGTTGATCTGAAGAAGTTCTTTGACAGAGTCCCTAGGAAGGTGGTAAAGTGGGCAATGAGAAAGCTTGGGATCCACGAGTGGCTGGTTAGAGTGGTTATGGATATGTACGTGGGTGTTCAAATCTAGGTGATAGCGTATGGAGATTTGAGTGATGGGCTTTCCGTGAATGTTGGTGTGCACCAAGGGACAGTCTTGAGCCCCTTATTATTTGCCATGGTGCATGAAGCTCTCACATGTGATTTCAGAAATGAACTCCAATGGGAGATATTGTGTTCTGATGAGTTGGTGCTGATCACAGAGAATGAAAGTAAGCCAGATGAAAGATTTAGGAAATGGAGAGACAGAATGGGGCACAACAGTTTGAGAGTAAATAAGGATAAAAATTTGAGGCTCCGGAGGCAAAGGGGTGAAAGCACCAAAATAACAAAATTTACTTTACCCTGGAAATTGGTAGATCGATCCGTTTTCTCTCACAGGGTAATATTGAGCAGGTGAAACTCACCCTTTGGGCACCTGAGGTGTGAGTCGGAAGTCCCGTAGTTTTTAGTAAATGTTCTGGCGATCAGGTCCACTTTAAGAGAGGTAGCCTAAGGGGACGACATCGCCAACCACACTAGCCAGTAACAGGCCGCCGTCTTTCCTCCCATGTTTACACTGGTGCTCAGCAGCCAATCATCACTCATGCTACATGCTCTGCAGGCAGTCACCCAGCTAGCTCCATGCTGCCTAGATGCCATTTTTCTGCTGTTTTTTCTTACTTTTTAGCCCAGTTCTGCGCATAATCATGGATTCCAGTGACAGTGAGGTTCTGGTTTCCAAGGTTACCAGGATGAGAAAAAAGAACCTTGAACAGTGGAAACATGTTGTTGCTAAGCAGAAGAGAAACAGTGGTGAGGCGTATGTTAGTTGACATAGTATGCAGGTCAGGGCAAGAAGAGTGCGTTCTCCTTGCCTGTGCAGTAATCAGTGTTTCCAAGAGATGAATTTTTTTTTTAACCTTTTCCAATTTAAACCAAAAATAAATGCATTTTGAATAATCTGTTTTCATTCTGAAAACCTATTTTAAAAATTCATAAAAAATATGTTTTTGAGCATGGAAGGAAATGGTTCATGTCAGAGTTTTGGTATAAACTGATGACTGTAAACATGTTCAAACTTTGTGATTTTTTTTTCTATTACTTACTTACCATTAGGCAAATGAATGCAAAATTGTGTTTTTTTTTTCTTGCCTACACAACACCAGCTAACTGTTTTCCTGATAACGTATTTCAAAGCCAGTATGTTACAAGTACAGTACCCTTGCATCCAGTATGCAATTGTCCAGTACTATTCGCCTCCAGTGCGGTCGGCAAAAATAAATTATATATTTTATTACTGTAGTACGGGTTTGCTGGGCTAGTACTGATCGGCTGCACAAATTTGGCCAAATACGAGGAGTTCTTCTCTAGTACTGACGTACTGCGTCCAATACTACTACCCATGGACATCTTACGTGGTGTGGAGATACTGAAGGAAGAACTGAACAAGGATGCCAACGAAGTACACTGCCAGGAAGTGTTAGCTAATGTGGAAAACAGTGTCCAATTCTATGTGGATTTACACAGGCAGCACTTCAATCAAAGAAGGCAGACCCTCATCACAAGGTCCTTTGAGCGTCGAGATGATGAGAGGAGAGCATTGGGGGAACAGGCAGGAGCAGCAGCACTTCCCCCTGATGACGATGACATGCGTCAGTGTGTGACTATGAGAGATTTATGAGGGAGGCTGAGGCAGAGAGACCTCCTCAAGATCCTAGACCCTCCTCCAGGGGAACAGTAGGGCCTCCTACAGCCTCAGAAACCTCTCTCCTTCCCCCTCAAAGTCATCACCACTCACCTTAAAGGTTAGTAAAATCTTAGTTGTGTCCAAATTTAGTTAAGTTGAATTTTGGGGGAACTTTTCAAGCCTTGTCTGACATTATTCATTTTTCCCATAAGGTCTGTTGTTTGTCCAGTACGGATTCAGTCCAGTACAGTCGTACTGTCTGACAAAAATAATGTATTGAACGCGAGGGTACTGTATAATGAGTAAAAACACGTACGACATCTAACAAACTTTGTGTGGTACTGATAGCTAAACTTTGATTGCAATTTACTCAAAATATCACTTTGGCGACTTTGCCCATTTACCACTGGGAGCTTTATTTAATAAAAGCATTTGGGGACTGAATGCTAATTCTCCGCCAAACATGCTCTAGATACAAGCTACCTACAAACCAAAAGTGAAGATAATTAGCTAAACTCTATGGAATTCAGTCACCATGTTTCACAAAAGGCCAATCCAATATAAAAAATATATGGTAGCTCGCATTTGGTTATCTTTACTAACATACTCACCAAAAGTAATGGACTTCTGCACATACACACAGTTGCTATTTCCTGAAGGTTTGGTGAAAACTCATCCACAACTTTTCAAGATATTCTGGCAACACACACACACACAATCTATATCACCTCACTTTGCTAAGTCGGGCGATAAAAAAAGTGACGATATCTATAGATGGCGGCATTACTATCAAAGCAGAGGCAGAGTGGCCATGTAGGGTTTGCCACAGGGGTGTGAGAAGTAACTCCATCTTGTTCAGTATTTGTGATAAGTGGGTGCATAACAGATGTACAGTAGTGACATTAGAGGTAGATTGCAAGATAATGCTGATTTCATGTGCAAGGTGTGTAAAGGGAGGGTGTGTAGAGCTTGTCAGGCATGAAAAGACTGATCTTGCTGGCGAGTTTCTTGAGTGTGTGGAAGAGTTTCGCTGGGATGAAGAGGTTAAGAGAGCAGTGGAGGAAAAGAAGAAGTGGCTAGAGTGGTTAAAGAACAGATGTTCAACTGAAATAAGAAGTGACTATAATGAGAGCAAGAAGCACATAAAGAGACTAGTGAGGAGGAAAAAGGAGGAGGTAAATGATGATCTAGGAAGAAAAATGAATGCAAACTACTGTGAAAATAGGAAGTTATTCTGGAAAGCGGTGCGGAAATGTAGAAGTGAGAGAGGAAAGAGACGTGAGAGTGTGAAGGATGTAAGTGGTAAATTATTAATCCATTGGGATGAAGGACCAGATGGAAAGAATAATTTGAAAGCTGGATGAATGGGAATAGAGGGAGCAGAGCAGCTACAAACATGACTGGTTTTAGGGGTGTGCAGAGAAGGAATGCAATGCCAGGAAACATGACACTTGCACAGGTGAAGAACGCTGTGAAGAAACTGAAAACTGGGAAAGCAGCTGGGGTTGATGAGCTGTATGCAGAGATGATTAAATGTAGTGGAGAGAGAGAGCGGAATGAAGCGCTTGTTGGAGATATGTAAGGACTGGATGAGTGAAACTGTGCCAGCAGAGTGGAAAAAGGCTGTGATTGTATCCCTGTACAAAAATAAAGGGGGGCGAAGTGAGTGTAAGAATTATCGTGGCATAAATCTATTGAGTATTGTAGGGAAGGTATATGGAAGAATTATTATGGAGAAAGTAAGATATCAGAAGTCCTAGTGAGTGATGAACAGAGTGGCTTTAGGAGTGGCAGAGGACATGTGGATCAAATATTTGCTGTGAGACTGATAGTGGGGAAGGCTTGTGAGAAGGACCATAATGTGTTTATGGTATTTATGGATCTGGAAAAAGCATACAACAAAGTAAACAGAAAGGATTGCGGAAGGTTCTGTCCATGTACGGTGTAGATGGTATGCTGCTAGGTGCCGTCAAAAGTTTTTATGATAGTAAGCATCTAAATGAATGGTTCACGATCAATGCAGGCATGCGACAACGTTGTGTGATATCCCCAAGGTTGTTCAATATATATATGGATGGGGTGATGGGAGAAGTAAAAACACAAGTAACAGAAAGAGAGATCGCAATGGTAATGAATGGTGATGGATAGAATATCTCAAATTTGTTGTATGCTGATGATGCAGTACTACTTGCAAATACCTGACAAGAAATTGGTGGACTAGTGCAGAGTTTTGCTGATGTCTGTGAGTGTTGTGCCTTGAGTATACAGTACGTAAAAAAGAGTAAAGTAATGGTAATCGAGAGAGAGAAAATGACTCTCAGTGAGATGGTACAGTGAATGGAGAGAGACTGGAATTGGTGAGAAAGTTCAAATATCTGGGTACCTTGATAGAAAAGAGAAGAAAATATGTGCAAAAGAAGTGGAAAGTAGAGTGACACAAGGAAGGAAGGTAGCTGGTGCTATGAAGGCCTTGATAAGAAACAGAGGCTTGAGTATTGCAGCTGCACAGGGCTTACATGAAGGAGTGTGAGTGTGAACATTAGCATAAGGATGTGAGACTATGGTGTGGCATGATAATGAAAAGTCAAGAGTGAGAGCAGTGGAGATGGGACTGCTGAGGAACATAAGCAGAGTACAGAGAGTGGATAGGATACGAACTACACTAATGTGATTTGTGAAAGATGCAGTAAGGAAGTATGTGGACACCAGAATTGAAGAGAGAGTACTGAGATGGCATGGTCATGTGGAGAGAATGGATAACAAGAAAGTGGTGAAAAAAGTAAATCTAAGCGAATCTGAGGCAAGATAGGCCAAGGAGAAGGTGGAGGGACATGTTGGAAGAGTGTGTGAGGAAGAGAGGTATGGAAGTCGGTGAGGCTAGGGGACAGACAAGAGATCGAGCTGACTGGTTGAATGTTGTGAGAAGAAGCGCATGATCAAGTATTTGGCACCCCATTTTAACGAGACTGCATTTGGACTGACTCTATTGGATACGTTTATGTGATGCTACAGAATGTGGTGAAAGTTTTTGGCGTATCAGATAGAGCCAGGATTCCAGGGGCTTGAATGATGAGTGAATGGAAGCGTAGCCCATTGGAGTGGGCAAACTTGGACTGTCCGGACATTGCTATTCCTTATTCTGCACTAGGGTGGGAATGGAGGTCCGGATGATGATGATGGTACATGTTATGTGCTGAATGTGGGACTGGAACTAGCTCTGTGGCTAGGGTAACGAGTGGATGGAGAACTTTCAAGGAGTTGTTGCCTCTACTGATATTGAGAGGGCTCTCCTTCCGTCCTAAAGGATCTATAAAGTATGCGGCATGTGTCAGGAGTGTAATGCTGCATGGATATTCAGTCTCACACATACAGAAATGACAATGAACAGATGGATGTGCAGTGCTTCCTTCAATGCAAGGCCTGGAGGGGGGGAGGGGGGGCTAGGGTTACAAGTGAAGAGCTGACAGGGAGAATGGGACTTGGTGTGTATTGGTGTTATGATGAAGAGAAATTGATTGAGATGGTTTGGGCATGTGGAGAGGAAGGAGGATGACAATTTGGCGAGGAATGTGATCAGTGTGAATGTCAGGGGAAGGTTGCAAGAAACAGACTGAAAAAGACCTGGAACAAGGTCACAGAATGTGCACTCAAGGATAGGGGACTGAAAAAGGGGGCTGCCAGAGTTGTGGAATGCCACCATTAGGTGACCAGCGCCGATGCATGCAAGCATGCTGCAGCCTTAGTAAACGATACGATGTGATACAATCTCACTGTTTAGTTTTTGTAGCTCAATACGATGTGATACAATCTCACTGTTTAGTTTTTGTAGCTATGTGATGGTGCCATGTGTGTGGGAGAGATGAACTGTGTAAGTCTGTCACACTATCTTGTGAGGCAGGTCCAGTCTATCCTCATCTAACACAGTTTTCCCTAACATGAAAATGGTCTAACATCGTACAATTTTCCAGAAGCAATATCGCTTCTAACACGGCAATTGATGATGCTAACCAGGCGGGCGGTGATGAGATGAATCATAGGAGCGATGCCTTGCCAACGGGTGTCATCTACCTCCCAGCTAACCATGCTTCAGCTGCTGAACTCCAGGAAGAGGATATCCAATGCCAGTAGGAAGAAGAAGCCATGGATAACATAGATAATGATGTAAGAAGTGTTATAAGTGCTACTGACTTTGAAGGATTTTAACCAGTGTTCTCCCCTCTACCTCCTCTCTGGCATAGTGAGTCTCCTCTTATCCTCCCATAAGGTAAGTAAAATGTGGCTTTTAACTGTAATAATACTCTTTAATAATTTTTTGAACCGTATTAATGCTTTCTAGGAGGTTAAACATGGGGTGTGTAAAAAATTTTTGCACCACAAGGGAGTAAAAAGTGGACTCGAGGCAAGGGTGCAGAAAGAAATAGGGGGTTTCAAGAGTCCCAGCAACATGAAATTTCTCTAACATGGTAGGGGTACGGAAGCAATTAGCTGTGTTAGACAAGGACTTAAGGGTAAACGTAGATAAAACAAAAGTGATGATATCTAGGGTTGGTGGCGGTACAATCAGAGGAGAGGGAGAGTGGCCATGTGCAGTTTGCCACAAAGGTGTGCGAAGTAATTCCATCTTGTGAAGTGTTTGTGATAAATGGGTGCACAAGAGATGTAGTGGTATTAGAGGCAGACTGCGAGATAACACTGATTTTATGTGTGCGGCATGTCGGGGAGAGCAGGTGGAGCAGTTTTGTTATTTGGGACACATGTTATGTGCTGGAGGTAGGGCTGGAGCTAGCTCAGTTGCTAGGGTGAGAAGTGGTTGGAAGAAGTTCATGGAGCTGTTGCCTCTCCAGACATTGAGAGGACTCTCCATACATGCTAAGGGGTCTTTGTATGCAGCATGTGTTAGGAATGTGATGCTGTATGGTAGTAAGACCTGGGCAGTAAAGGAAGAGGATATTTGCAGGCTCAAACGTACAGAAATGACAATGATTAGGTCAATGTGCAGTGTGTCCCTGCGTGCAAGGCCTCGGGGGGCTGGGTTTATGATCAAAGAGTTGAGAGGTAGGATGGGACTGGAGTTTATTGGTGTTGTGATGAGGAGAGGAGGACTGAGATGGTCTGGGCATGTGGAGAGGATGGGGGATGATAACTGGGTGCAAAATGTGAGAAGTGTTAATATTGGGGGAGGGGTTGTGAGGGGTAGACCGAGAAAGACATGGGATGAGATCATTAAGTGTGACCTCAGGGATAAGGGACTGAACAGGGAGGCTGCCATAGATCGAGCAGCATGGAGAGCCGCCATTAGGTGAACAAGGCCGATGCCTGCAAGCATGGTGAAGCCTTCAAAAACGAAACGAAACGAAACGAAGGACAGACTGTATACTGAGGCAACCTTTGGACTGTAATGTCTTCTGGTGCCTTGGGCGAAGTGGTGTAAATCCACACTGAGTATGATGTTGTTAAACTTGGTACCTGATAACACTGGTGATTGGTGAATTGTTTAGTGTGCTGGCGTTGTTGTTTCTTGAGAGAATTTTGTCCTGTGTGTTTTTTTGTGATTTGTTTTTGAAATTATTTACAAAGGTATTTCAATACCTTTGTTGACATTTATTCAGTATTCGGGGGAGGCGGTGGCTGAATCGGTAGAGAGCCGGCCTGCAGTCCTAATGCACCCAGGTTCGAATCCCGGTTGGGGCAGGGAACAGGTAAGGATTTGAATTTCCTAAAAGCAGACTTTCCTGATCTACCACATGACCCGCCGACATGTCGTTAAAGTACCCCCGCTAACCCCAGTACTGTATGAGACAGCTCTAGCACATATTCAGTATGGACGGTGGGTGTTAGCGCCGAAGTGGTGACATGTGGAGGTGTAGGAGGACTACTGGGCCTTGGGATAGGTCACTGCCCCTGAGAAATAGGCCCTGAAGCCATTGCCCAGAGTTTAAAAAAAAAAAAAAAAAATTTGTAGCTACCTGGATTCTGATGGTTCAGCCTTAATTTCTTTGACATAATTCTGCATGCAGGTGTGGCTAGAGCCGCAAGCACATTTTATATGTATATTTACATAATAATAATAATGGCAAAGTACCATACTAAATGTTTCTTAATTCTAAAGAATTCCTATGTTATGTTTGGCCAGGGTACAGATGGAATTATTCCGTGAAGCAGAAGCTGAACTAAGTGCTACACTAGCAGACTATCAACAGCTGCTAGAAACTGCTGAAAAGAAAAGAAGAAGAAAAAAATGAAAGTTACTGCCAAGTTATTAAGCTTGTGGTCATATGTTACTCTTATGGGTTAGGTTGTAGTACCTCCCCGGTCCACGACAGTGATGGCCATTGATTTACTAGCTACCTCAGAGAGGTAATTTTGGTAATTCGTACTGATTCCCTCCAAAGTTTAAGATTTAGGTTTCATGGCAGCTACATCTGAATTCATATTTGAAACTAGAAAAGCACAGAGACAAAAAATGAATGGAACTCAACATAAATTATCAGGCCAGCAAAGATAACATTATCAAATTGTTTACCCCCTGCAACAAAATACAATGTTAAACCTAACCTCTCCCCTGTGTAGTATTCAGTCTGAATTGTTATTGCACTCAATCAGACATACTGGCATTAAGCAATACCGGTAGCTAACAACAACTGTAAAGTAGAAAACATTCACAGTATGAAAGCTAATATTTTGAAGATAACTGCCGTCACAGTAAAGTAGATGATCTGCTTCTCTGCGCAAGCAGCTTTATGCTTTG
Organism: Birgus latro; assembly: GCA_018397915.1. Lineage (NCBI taxonomy): Eukaryota > Metazoa > Arthropoda > Malacostraca > Decapoda > Coenobitidae > Birgus > Birgus latro. The sequence continues at coordinate 10,912 of JAGKTI010003262.1, forward strand.
AGTACCATACCCCCAGGTACAGTCCATCATTACATAATCAACACACACACACACACACACACACACACTGGCCGATATTGCACTGTACTGTATATATCACCAACAAGGACACCTGAAACTGATGGAAGAATGCCTCCAATACTCATGAAAACTTTTAAATCCATCCCCAAATTCCTCTTTCTGACTGTGATATTACCTCCATATGACTCACACTTATTAAAAGAATGCCCCTACTGTTGTTAATAGAAATAATTCTTATACACATTGTACAAAATTGTCGATTGGAAGAGTTCTGCACTTTTTCATTTCAATACAGTGATAAATAATAATGAAGTATAGTAACTTGCTGAAATACTGTACATACTTCCAAAACATCTACAGGGTACCATGAAATGGAGGGTCGTGTTTGGACACATGGCCGGAAGTGGAGATGATAAAAATATACCAGCTGCTAACCAATCACTTCTTCAGTGTGAAAGCATCCATGGAAATTTTAATATAATTTTAACATTACTGGCTACTTGTAAAGACTTAAATAATTTTTAATAAAAATAATTTTCGTTTTGTTTTTCTGTATATACACAGTGTTCTACTATTAAGAATATACAAGAATCCTGTACTTGATGTGGACAGTTTTCGGTGATCACTCAAATTGTTTATGAACATACACATACACAAATACCGGTACTTTCAGGTCAATCCAGGCCTTAACCAATCCAGCTTCAGTTGTTCCAGAATCACCAGTCTAACCTAAGCTGATCCAATATAACCCAACATGCCTCAACTATGCCACGTGTAGCATTTTCTGACCAATTTCAGTTAATATAACTTACCACAACCAATTCTAACCTAACTGGAACAACTTTTGGAGGGAATGGTTTGGGGCCAGATCGACCTGCTATCTATATAAACAATATCAAGGATAGTGGATGGTCATCTAATTCGATTCTGAAATGTGGCCAGTTTTTAAAGGTAATATGCAAACATAACTGAGTCTGACGTTAAATTTCTTATTGTGGGTGACACATGTAGCTACTGTTACCAGGTACGTAATGCTACACATGCTCTGACGTAGTTTTATGAGTGAATCGTGTGGTGACTTAGAGTCCAAAGGCTGGGATGAAAAATTTCAGGAGCAAAATAAAAGCACCACAGTAACAAAGTACCGTATTCATATTAAAGTAACGGTATGTGGTTAAACTTAAAGAACTACAGTATTTTCAGTTTGTTCAGAAACATATTAATTACTAAATGCAGTTCTCATCTATCTATCTATCTATTGCCAGATGCCTTAATCCCGTAAGGGGTGGCCACAAACAAATCACCTCCATGTCACTCTATCCCCCGCCATTTCACTGCCCTGCTTCCAGCTCACACACCCCTCTCTCATATACCTCTCCACCCCATCCCTCCATCTCATCCTTGGCGTTCCCCTCCCTCTCCCCCCCTCCACCTCACTCACATACACTCTCCTCGTCAGTCTCTCACTCTCCATCCTCTCCACATGGTCAAACACCTTAATGAGTTTCTCCTAACGCTTCCTATCACATCCACATCCATCACAACATTCCTTGTGTTTCTCCTAATGCTTCCTATCACATCCAAATCCACACCACAACATTCTTTCACATCCTCATTTGTCAGTCTCTCTCTCCATGTGAACACAAATCTGAGCATGAAATTTTAAACACATTCAATTAAAGTCAAGTCGCCTATGGCGCATGCTTCTATGCCAAGGTTTTCTATGACACGGCAAGGTGCCAGACCCAAAAAAACGAACCACGCACATAAACTATACGTATGGCGCGTACGTGGTAAGGTTTGAAACATGCGGGCAAATTCCCCTGGTGGCCAGAGAGCGAACCTCAGCCCTCACCCACCGTTCAAACCCTGCTCAGTGTGTAGCCATACTGCTTGTTATCTGATCACCCTCCCATTTTTTGTGCCTATTGTTAAGTGTAATACGTGCACTTACTGACTGCTTGATTGCATGTGTGTGTAAAGTGGGGAAAACTGGGGAAAAGTGTGGTGAAAAGGGGACTTTGGGCAAATGTCCAAACCAAATTCCATTTTTCCAATAGGTTTAGTTATTTGTATGGCACAGTTTTCTATGGCACGGGTGCAGTCCAGAACCAATCAACTGTGCCTTAAGCGACTTGACTGTACTTGCACATGAAGTTTCGTTTCGTTTTCGTTTAGTTTTTGAAGGCTCCAACATGCTTGCATGCGTCGGCCTTGGTCACCTAATAATGGCTCTCCACGCTGCTCGATCCCTGGCAGCCTCCCTGTTCAGTCCCTTAACCCTTAAGTCACACTTAATGACCTCGTCCCATGTCTTTCTCGGTCTACCCCTCCCCCAATATTAACACCCCTCACCCTCTGCACCCAATTGTCATCCCCCATCCTCTCCACATGTCCAAACCACCTCAGCCTACATCTCCTCATCACAACACCAATTCACTCCAGTCCCATCCTACCTCTCAACTCTTCCATCGTAAACCTAGCCCCCCCAGGCCTTGCACGCAGGGACGCACTGCACATCTTCACCTAATCATTGTCATTTCTGTACGTTTAAACCTGCGAATATCCTCTTCCTTTACTGCTCAGGTCTCACTACCAAACAGCATCACACTCCTAACACATGCTGCATACAAAGACCCCTTAGCATGTAAGGAGAGTCCTCTCAATGTCAGGAGAGGCAACAGCTCCCTGAACTTCTTCCAACCACTTCTCACCCTAGCAACCGAGCTAACTCCAGCCCCACCTCCGGCACATAACATGTCTCCCAAATAACGAAACTCCTCCACACACTCAAGAGACTCACCTGCAAGTTCAACCCTCTCACGCCTAACAATCTCCACCTGCTCTCCCCGACACACCGCACACATGAAATCAGCATCATCTCGCAGTCTACCTCTAATACCACTACATCTCTTGTGCACCCACTTATCACAAACAATACACAAGATGGAATTACTTCCCACACCCTTGTGGCAAACTGCACATGGCCACTCTCCCTCTCCTCTGACTGTACCGCCACCAACCCTAGATATCATCACTTTTGTTTTATCTGCATTTACCCTTAAGCCCTTGTACCCCATCCCATCTCTCCACTTCTTAAATCTTTCCTCCGCCTCCTTTTCATTCTCCGCAATCAACACCAAATCATCAGCATACAACATCTCCCATGGGAGTCCATCTCTGAAGTCACGTGAGAGGGCTTCAAGCACCATGATAAACAACAAGGGACTCAAAACTGACCCCTGATGCACACCAACATTCACGGAAAACTCATCACTCAAAACTCCATTCACTCTTACCTGGGTGCGAGCACCCATGTACATGGCCATAACCACCCTAACCAGCCACTCTTCCAACCCTAGCTTTCTCATTGCCCACTTCACCATCTCTCTAGGGACTCTGTCAAAGGCCTTTTCCAAATCAACAAAAACAAAATACAATTCCATTTTCTTTCCAATATATTTTTCCTGAAGCTGTCGAACAATGAATATGGCAGCAGTGGTCCCCCTGCCTGGCATAAACCCAAACTGCATCTCATCGATATTCACTCTTTCTCTAATCATACCTTCTAGAACTCTCTCCATTACTTTCATTATCTGATCTAAGAGCTTTATCCCTCTGTAATTTCCCCTTTCCAGGGCATCACCCTTTCCTTTGTACACATTTACAATTACACTCCTCAGCCAATCATCTGGGACAATACACTCATATATAATATTTTTTATATATACAGAACAGTACAGTATTAATATATTCCTGTACTATGCACATTTAATAACATTCAGTCATTATTTGGAAACCTGGATAACGAGCATTTTCAGGGTAGTTAATCCCCTTCCACCCTCCCAGTGAAATGCCTTCCTGAACACTTATGCTACAGTCTAAAATACTGTATATCAGTCTCATGTATTACTAGCCTACTGATTTTACTCTTTTGCCTCATTTTGTTAAGCTTCAGATCATAAGAACAGAAGGGAACAGGGTCAATAAAAACTAAACGAAGCTGCACAAATCTGAGAGGGAAGAACAGTATCTCAGTTTTGTTCACTCCAAGGCCTTAAACCACTACCACCATAAGCCAAATAAAAATGAACAAAACATACCTGTATACAGTAAACTCTTGTTTTACTGTACCCTGCTAGACTGGATATCAGATTTAATGGACACTTTGAGGGACCCGGATAAATCATTGGACATACCGGTTGTTATCCACTAAAATGGAAATACCATAGCTACCATGTGAACTTATATGGTATAGCTACCGGACGACTCTGGGCCCACAGGACGCTTTTTTGCAATTAATGTATACAGTACTATCCAATAAATGGGGTGTATGATGCAGGCCTTCCAGATGCTCCCCACACACCAGGTGACTCAGAATGCAGTTACCAAAGCTGGCAGCAGTTTTTTCCCAACCACCTGGGCTAGGTTTCGGAGGACAAGGGTGTGAAATTAGGGTTTGATGAATTAACCCATTCATTGCGTCGGCGTTTGTTTACATGAACATCCCGTGTGCGGTAGTTTTTAAAAATTCAGAAAAAAATATTAGAACAAAAAATAATATTGTCAAAAGATAAGAGTAAAAAATCTTGAGTTCAATGGTATATAGCACAAAAAAAAAAAAAAAAACTGAAACAGGTTCATGAAGTAATAAATATTCCCTGTGCTGTGGTGCCAGGTGAACGATGTGTTATGGTCGCACTGTGTCGTCAGTGTCAATCTTGTGATCAGATAAGGTGTAAAGTAACATCTGAACCATCACTGTCATCATCTGACAACATATCACTATCATCACTACACTCATCCAGAGATTTCAACCAATATTTGCTGGGGCTACTGCCAGCGGCAGCCTCATGGAGAAGAATTTGTACCTGTACCTTCGGCATGCTGTATGCAACTGAGCTGAGCTCTCCTCCTCATAAAAATGCACAATCTATGTATAGCAATATTCTATAGGTGCCATAAGTTGCTATCTGATTTATTTCAAGCCATTTCTGACGGCAGAATTCTTGAATGCAGGAAATCATATATGATACAGTCGCAGTCAGAGCTATTTGGACTCAAACATCATATAATGATACAGCTGCAGTCAATGGGTTAATGAATCTGAAGCCATGTAGCAAATCCAAACTTGTAATTGGAAAATACCGGCATTATAATTTGCAACCCCATATAGGTTCATACACACCTAATTACTGTATCTGAAATCTGGTCAAAATTTTGCACTTACGCCTAATTTAATCATTTATAAAAAAATCAGGACTGAAAACGTGTTAAAGTCTGCAGAAAGATTTCGCCTTTAACTCACCAATTTGCCTTGATACTTATATTTTTGCATAAATACTGATGTAAAATGCAAATCAGTGTACCTGCAGGCATATTTTAACCTAATGATCAATATTTTGGTAATTATCCATAGCCTATGGTACTTATTTTCCAATTTTGTTGCTGTTGCCAATTTGAGGGATCTGTGTTTCTGCTATACCATACTTAAAGCAGCAGTGCGACCATCGGGCTATTTTTTGGTGTCCGATATTAATTCTGGCAACAGCCAGCAGTGGTAGATAACTGGGTCTGGTTAGTGAGACCCGGGATCGAAACCATACATAGGGATGCGGCTTCTGTTTAAACTCCCTACGTGTCAGCAAGTGGGTTGGTGGAGGGTCAGTGCCCCTCCCTGTAAAACAAATAACTCAAAGTCAAATGGCCACCCCTTGCGGGATTGTGGCGTCTGGCAATAGATAGATAGATAGATGTTCTTCGTACTATGTAGAGAGTTATTTTACAAAAATCGTACTTAATCAGGTGAAGAGAGTAGACTTGGTGGTGGAGGAGAAACTCAAAATTTGTCCTGGGGTCTCAAGAGACTTGACTCATCACACATCATGTCCTCTCTTGCTCACTACATGTTTTGAGAGAGAGAGAGAGGGGGGGGGGATAGGTGAGCAAGTCTCTCAAAACCTCCAGGACAAATTTTGAGTTTTTCCTCTACCATTTTTTATCTGTTTAAGCACAGTTTAGTAACAAACTCTCTAAGTGGCAAAAAGAACATCATCTACTTAAATGCCATAGTCAATTCGAAACACCTTGAAATAACCCAGTGGTTGCACTGCTGCTCTAAATACTTCATAGCCCAAAAATACACCTCACAAATAACATAAATTTTATACTGCAAAACAAGTGCAAATAATTACCGAAATGCCAATAAATAGGTTGAAATATGCCTGCAAATACATTTACTTACATTTTAAATCAATTTTTAAGCTAAATAGAAGTCTGTCAAGGCGTGTTGGTCATCTGATGGGGTAAACCTTCAGCATATTTTTGCTCTGAATCCCAATTTTATATTAATAAGCTAGTTGAATTGGACAAAGTGGTTGGTGGGGGCACTCACCATCCACTCACTCGATGTAGCGCTGCTCTCGGGTGCCTTCTATTCCCTCTCTTCCTTCCTCTTCTGTCTCTCTTTCCTTTATTCTTCCCTCTTCCTTCTGTCTAAGGGTGCCTCTACACTAAGTGACAAGCCAAATGGTTTCCTGTACACCTGGAAACCATTTACTACAATGGGTGGTAACCATATAGGCTACAGTAATCTTCCCACTATCCGACATAATAGAGCCAATGGCATGACCGGAAAGTGGTCTTGTCCGGGTAGTGGCCCTGAAGCTCCAGCACTGGTCATTCATGACCCTAACCTAACCTAACCTAAATCAGAAAACCACCTACCTACCTCCCTACTGGACATGCACAGCACTTATTTAAGTCCCCTTCCACATAAATAATGCACACAAAGCATGAATTAATTGAATTTTAACCAAAAATGATGATTTTGAGGTGAGTAAGGCATAGGTGCTCACAACTTGCCAGCAAGTGTAAGTATCAGACATGGAAATCACCATGAAAATCACCCTTTCTCACATTGTATGCATTAAATAATGGGCACAAAGCATGAATTCATTGAATTATAACCCAAAAATGATGATTTTGAGGTAAGTAAGGCACAGATGTTCACGAGTTGGCAGCTTAGTGTAAGTAAGTACAGTACTGTATTGGACGAGGCAATCACTATGAAAATCATCACTTCTCACATCTTATGCACTAAAATATGGGATACAAAGCATCAAATAAATAAACTGTTACCAGAAAATTATGATTTAGAGGTGAGTAGAGCAAAAATGTTCATCAGTTGACTAGATAGTGAACGTATGTAAGAGACATGGTAATCACTGAGAAAATCACCTATTTCACAGCTTGTGCACTCATATATGGGACACAGAGCATGAAAGAAATAAAATGTAACCAGAGAATGAGGATTTAAAAGTGATTATGGAAAATATTTAGCAGCTGACAGTGGTGGTTAGGGTTTACTGCTCATGTAATGCTACTCAGGGATATGTAAGGCTGGTCACTCTCATCTTAAATGTCAGGACCAACTTGCCTAGCCCTAGGCTCGAACACTTCTCATGGGACAACACTGGATTGGATGATGAATGAATGAATGAATGAAAAAAAAAAAAAAAAGTTTTGACCTAATTTCAGATAATTTGGTGTGTATGAATCTATATGGTAATAAAAATCATAATACTGTATTTTCCTACTAAAAGCATTAATTTGGCAATTGGCTGCCAATTCGGTCCTTCACTGTGCCAGTGAAATTGTGGGCTTAAGTTATTTTAAAATGGGATTGGTTTTCATTTTTTGTACTAAATAAACTTTTACTCATTCATTTTCCATTACTGTTTGAAATTCCACTTCAGGGGGGTGAGGGACCATCAGATTTACCAGATTATCGGCTGTATTGGATCGAGATTCCCCCAAACTAATCTGGTAGAGAGGTTTTAATGTCTATCTATTGCCAGACGCCATAATCCCATAAGGGGTGGCCATTTGACTTTGAGTTATTTGTTTTACAGGGAGGGGCACTAACCCTCCACCAACCCACTTGCTGACACGTAGGGAGCACGTATGGTTTGGTTATATGGTTACCACCCAGCGTTGTAAATGGTTTCTTGGCTTACAGGAAACCATTTGGCTTGTCACTCAATGTAATGCCACCTGTAAAAGAAAGAAAAGCAATAAGAAGTGACAGGAAAGATAGGAAGAGAGGAGGGCAGGCAGAGAAAAAGAATGATAAAGGCTAAGGAAGAAGTAGGCAGCACTACATCAAGTGAGTGGATGATGATTTTAATGTACAGTGACAATATCACCAGCTGCAGGCAATCAGCAATGCTGATGCAGAAAACAGTCAGGCAGTCATGCAACTGAATAGACATAACATATTTTGCTTCAGGTACATGTAAAAACATACCGGTACATGGAACAGGGTGGAACTGCAGGAATGCTCCCATGCATATTTCAATAAACTATAAAATTATTATCACTGTAGTAGATTTCAGAAGTTGTGGATATTAAAAGGATTAAAGAATCCCCGAGCTAGACCTTACAATGAGATCATATAGCCCCGCTAGGTAGCAGGAGGGCGCTACCCCTCCCGGCACGGCAGTCCCGGGCGTGGCTCGAACTTGCGACCCCCGGTCCCGAGCTTGATGCTCTACCTCTGAGCCACCGTCCCCCCAAAGTTGTCGATATGATTAATTTTGAAAATATCCAATAAACAACTTCATCTATTCTGATGATGATGTATATAGGAAATGGGGCTGGTGTGCCAGCAAGTATGGGCTGTTCTAATTTTTGAAAAGCATATTCCTACCAAGCTATACTGTTAACCCCTACACCGCGGGGTTGTTGGAGGTTTTCCATGCCATTCCCGCGGGGATGTTCGCGCTGACTGACTGACTTTTTAAAAATATTTGCCAAAAATCAGTTATTAGTCCTAGAATATTATAATTAAATATGCATATGGCACATACCTTCAGCTTTCTCCTGGGATATTTTTTTTTAGCACTTGTTGACTACCGTAGGACTTGTGGAGACTTCTGAAGTTGGGTAACTAAGTCTCCACTTTACACTTCCCGACATCCCCTAATCTGAATACCACAGCCAGATGTTATCACTAGAAACACTATTCAATGATTTCCATGTAGTTTGGAATCCATACTCAAAAAAAAAAAAAAAAAACATCGTGAGAGCAATGTAAAATACGAGCACATACGAGCCTCCCACTCCCACTAATTCGCCACTGGTGTTCTGTCATTTCTACTCATATACACACTCACACTTTATTATTTCTAGTACTTTATTACACTTGTATATATCTACAGTCCTTTACTGCTTCTCATACGATGTTTAGTAGGGGTAGAGGTCACAGGGCCTTTTGTAATAGGCGCAAAAGCGGCAGAAATGGATGGACATCATTTCACAGAGAGCGAACTGGCTGTATCTTGGTAGCAAAGAGTTGAAAATGTCAGCTGCTAATGTATATGCTAAGAAATAAGTCGTAGGAAATCTAGACAATACACATAAATTAGGTAGTTCCAGGTGAATATAAATATCACTCAGGCTTCTCTCTTCCTTTCTTATATACATTTATATTACGAGAGTAGCTCATACGGCATATTTCACGGGGAAAAAAGCAGGGGAAATTAGCGAACGAATGCAGGTTCAATGTTGCTAAGTGACAATTAGCCAATTCCAGGTGTATGGCACTATCAATTACCTTATTTATATATATATATATATATTATTTTGTATAAGAATGAGGCATAGGGCTCATTTCAATGAATGAAAACAGTGGAAAAATCCAGGGAAGATTTATTTAGCGCAGAGCGGCTGAGCAGATGTCACGAGAGGGTAATGGAAGGGAGGTAGGGAGGGATGTCTAGAATGGGGGAAAATGGCTAAATTGTCAACAATGGACAATGACATTAGCTGACATTAGCAACTCTGACTATTGTTGGACATTGGCAGTGCTGATAGATGATACGAGTCACCACCTGAAAGCCCGGGGGAATTAAAAATAACACAGAGTCACTCAAGTGACGCCCTGCGGTATGATCCATTGCACCCGACCATCACGAAAGTGACGACCTGCGATTAAGGGGTTAAACTGCAATGGGGTAGCCAACCAGGTGAGTAAATCAGGCTTACACACAAACCCTGGCAAAAGACCACCTGCCATGTTGGACTTTTAGATTTATTCAGCTCCAAGGTCAATCTGTCAACAGCTGATCGTTTCTACTAATCTAACTGGAATGTGAGACAAATGAGCTTCAGGCCCAAATCAAATTATTGTCTTTTGTAGAAAGCCACCACCAGTGTCAACAAATCTATGGTAACTTGGTGCTCTTAGTATGGTAAAATAAATGTTATTTCTGTGGCATTAGGATGTCATAAATGAATCATACAATTATGAAGGATAACCACAGTCAAAAATTTTCATCAATGGGAGTAATCCTGCAGTTTGTCCTCCAAAAGAGCAAGATAAATGCAATATGAATGGTCAAACTTTGGCCAGAATTTTTGCTCCCTTACATGCAATATGGTACGCACCTATTTTCAGTTCATATTTTTCTCACAGTGCACAAACACTACCGTACATCAAGAATAACAAAGCATTTGGCATTCACTTCATGTACTGGAAACATAGTTTAGTTCAACCAGTAAAACTACCTTACTGATCCACTTGCTCCTCTCCCAGGTTGTTTTCTATATTTACCTAATCATTACCATGGTGGTGAAAGATTGTTTACTGAAATTCTTTTAGCGTAAGGGTAGTTAACACGTGGAATTCCCTTCCTGAGGAGGCAGTCACTGCCCCTACTATTGGTGCTTTCAAGGATAGATAAGATCAGTGGTATCCGTAACCAAAATACAGTACTGATTATAGAGAATGAGTACTGTATTTATGATAAAAGCTTGTGACTGAAATTTTTTAACAAAATACCGGTAATGGACACAACAACTTATAATCCTTGGTTATTATGTAATACAAATATGTAGTTTGTTTTTTTTATTATGATGAAGTTTATTGTGAACTTGTAACTTTATTGATGTATCTTTGAAAGATGTCTTTACTGAAACCACATTCAAGAGTGACAGATAGATGGAAACCCTAAATGAAACATAAGTCTCTTAACCTCCCCTGTATTTGAACTAAGTGAGTTTGCCAATTTTGTTTTCCATTGTTTTTATCAATGCTTATTCTGACTCACTCGTATCTGTTTCTCATGCGTACTGGAAGACCTTCTAAAACGTACCCCTGTCAAACGAACTAGCTGTACTAGCCTATCCATACATATTCATAACCTATCATTACCTAACCTAAATTAATCCAACCTACAAAACATATCCTCAAAAAAACAAACCAAATCTAGTCCAATCTAGCCTAACCTTACTTTACCTAAAATAAGCTATGGTAACAACCAGAACACCAAAAAGGAAAAAACCCAAATACAGTTGCATAGCTTTCAGCAAGTGTCTGCCATTACACCCTGCCATCAGGGAAGGGGGGATAGAAAATCAACACAAAACAATTGTTTACCATCATAAAAAAGTAAAATATGGAAAACAAACTGTAACAATAAGTAAACTGGTACCTTAAAGTTTTAATGCTGCTTAAACTCACACCATACATTTACCCAGGTATTTATCATCTGATATTACATAGGCGAGCAAGGATAAGATTAAGAAATTTCCCCCAAAGAATGACCCCTGCCGGCACCATCTGTAGGCTTTGTGTGTGTAATGAGAGCACTGGTTTTGTTCACTTCTGTTCCAGCGCCCAGTGGTTAAGGAAATGCGGTATTGTCTGATGCACCGTCAGGTTCAAGAGCTACCGCCAACCGTTTAATAATGCACACACAAAAAAACCATTACTGCTCTCTTTAAATTCGTGGACTGATAAAACACGGCACTGCAAAACGTTTTTAATTAAGCCAATCAGTTAATAACTTTGGAATGATGAGATTTCCTAGGATTCTGCTGCTGTCCACCAAAGTTCATCTGACCTTAAAATAATTACTTTTGTACACGTAAGATGAACCATATCATACAAACCACCAGTTGTTCCAGGACCGCATAAACACACTTACATTCTGCGAGGACAGTTTAGGGCGTCCAGGAAGGCTAAATAACGCTAGACTGTACGTCGAATGCGCATCATAACAAGCCAAACAAACGCTACCACTGTTACCCATAATCCTCAGCCGCCGTCATGGAAAATATCTACCTATCAATTTATTACTATATCGTCCGAATTTATGTATTTCTATACAAATGATCCACTATGATTAGTTCATTAATATACTTGTTTGCTTTTATCACTCACCTGGCTTTAATTTCGAACTAACGTGAAAACTATCATCAATATACAGTCACAGTATAAATGATGGTACACTGTACAAGATGCGAGCATAGCTATATACGCAGTTCCATCTTGAACATTGTTTATACATATCTACTGAAACTGAATATTGATGATAGTTTTCACGTTAGCTCGAAATTAAAGCCAGGTGAGTGATAAAAGCAAACA
>JAGKTI010003262.1:25004-49956 GCA_018397915.1 Birgus latro
AGACGGGCACAGGCGGCTCTGCTGCTGTTCCGTTGGGCCCTGGGACAGCAGGTGAGACGTGGACGGTGGCCGTTGCCATGGTCCTGCTCCCTGTAGATGCGGCAGATGAGGAAAGGACAGTGGTCGTTTCCTCCCCAGCGCGGACAGTGGCCATCGCTGCGGTTCTGCTTGTGCCGTGGGGGCGACAGATTAGGAAAGGACTGTGGCTTTCCTCTCTGGCGTGGACGGTGGCTATCACCGCAGTTCTGCCTTGCCCTGGGACAGCAGGTGAGAGAAGGATGGTGGCAGTTCTCTCCCCGGTGTGAATGGTGGCTGTCGCCACGGTTCTGTTCCCAGTGGAGGCTGCAGATAAGGAAAGGAAGGTGGCCGTTTCCTTCCCGGCGTGGAAGGCGGCCATCACCGCGGTTCCGGTTCCGCAGGGGGTGGTAGATGAGAAGAGTATGGTAGCTTTCTTCTCCCCAACGAGGATGGTGGTGGTCATTGCGGTTCTACCTGGGACTGTTAAGGAACAAGTCCCACCCCGGTCATGGCCCGAGAGTAGTGCAGCGGGACGGCGTATCTCCCACAGGCTCTGTTGAGGGGAAGAGGGGCGCAAGGTGGCGGGTAATTGTAAGCCCGTCTTGTCCGGGCCCTTTACGCACCTGATCCCTGTGGTCTTCCCTTGGTGTGGGTATTTCACCATCCCCCAGTAATATCACACATAGCTGCACTAGTTGCTATCCTTCGTTCTATCTTCAGCTTCCTCTGTGTCCCCAGGAACTTGAGGAATATATCCCCCAGTAATATCGCACATAGCTGCACTAGCTGCTATCCTTCATTCTATCTCACACAGACCAGCAGCATTCATCCAGCACCCCGCTACCTAGCTATAGCCGCTAACAATTGTGCTTCCAAGCCAGAGTAAGTGAAAAAATACTGTTATCTACAAATGAGGGTCATGTACAGACTGTATGATCATCTAAACAGACAGGATGATATGAAACGGAGAAAGAGAGGTGTAATCTCAGAGGGTGTGTGTGCCTTATTTTACCTAACCATAGTTGCTGACAAATGTACCGCTTCAAGCCAATGTAAGAAACACGGTACTGTGTACCAATGAAGAATATGTGTAAAATATATGTACAACAAAAGGAAGTGAAGATCTGAAGCAAAGAGAGAGTGTAGTGGCTGGAGAGTAAAGTAGGTGTGATGGTGGTAGAGGGACCAGGTGTTGTGGCCATCACTCACCGACCTGCTAATAAGGTGATGCTGGTACTGTTATGTTCACTGTATTCCTTTACTACTCTAATACTACCTGAAATACCCACCCCAAGGGGAGACCACAGGGAGGTGCGTAAAGGGCCCGGACAAGACGGGCTTATGTCCCCCACAACCATGCTCCCCTCTGCCCCTCAATGGAGCCTGCAGGAGGTACGCCACCCCGCCACACTACTTTCGAGCCAGACCAGCACTCGCCAGGATCGGGGTGGGACTTGTGTACTCACAGTCCCAGGTGGGATCATGACAACGTCCTTTGTGTTCGTCGGGGAGGGAACGTCCACTGTACTTCCCTCACCTACCAACCCAAGTGTAAGTATAATATAAGTGTAGTATAAGTTAGTATAAGTGTAATGTAAGTTAATATAAGTGTAGTATAAGTTAGTATAAGTGTAATGTAAGTGTAGTCCTGGACCCCTAACTAATTGATAATAGATAGGGAATGGTCATCAAATTGATATTTGGGCTTGTTCCTAGTTAATGTATAGCGAGTGGAATACTATTAATAGAGAAAGACCGTATGGAGCGAGATGGAAGTGAGAAGCGTAATCTGTTCTCGGAAAAAAAGCAAAAAAAAGTTAACTCGAGGTTAAAATTCGCGAAAGTTTGTGTACCATACCCCTTATATGTATATGTGTATGTATTATACCTCCCTCACTGTATACCCCCCACTGTATTCCCCCCACCCCCACTGTATCCAGAATCGCAAAGTAAGCAGCGTTTCCCAGGCACGCCTAGCCAAACAGCTCCATATGTTTCGACTCTAGTCCAGTCGAGGGCTGACAATCTTGGAGGTAACACCTATATTTCTGTGCTCCACATTAAAGGCCGTAAATAGTTACTCCAGGACTTTCCTTCAACCATCAAGAGAGAGGTGTTACATTTTTGGTGGCAGCCCGGAGTGGCTGAGATGGTGTCTCCTGACACAAGAGAGAAGGTATTAGGGGTGGTTCAGATGACTAAGGGAGGTGGGAGATTCGTACAGGTAGGGAGTATGATACATACACATATACATATAAGGGGAATGGTACATTTGAATTCACGCTTTGAATTCGGAATTTTGTAGATAGGTTTGGTATTATCATCTTTTTGTAATACATAGTAATGAATTTAAGCTCAGTTAAAGTCTAATTATTGATAATAGACATTTGTAACCAAGATTTTTTTTTTTTTACTTGCATCTAGTCACGTAGGCCGGACAGCTGCGACGCATGGTTACAATTAGTTAAAATTCGTGAGTATAGGCTTCGGTAAAAATTGTCAGTCCCATATGATTGCCGCAAAATTTTAAACATCGTAAGTCAGTTTCGTCTAAGTATGGCGAATGTGAATACCTTATTTCATATTCTTTGTTAGTTGTTGTAGTCGGTAATCTGGAGAGTAATTGGTCGAAGTCAGTTCCAGTGTTAGGACAACCGCAAGCGAGTGTGTGCGACCTGGGCAGTGTCGCGCAGTGAGTCCTGACGGCGGCAAATTAACAGGTCAGTCGAAAGCTTGTCCTTAAATCCCCCCCCCCACTTTGTCTCAATAATTGGTCCTCTCTCTCTATATATATATACTTGTAAGTTGACTGATAATATTCCCTAACTTCCTTTTGTGATGAATTGTGACTCCTGACAGCGACAAATTAACAGATTATCGGTGTTTCATCGAGGATGCTGAAGTGACCACATGGTCCTTCTTACCAGTGCCCATACACAAATTCCTCCTCTTTCCATCTCCTACCGTATTGTAAGGTCGAATATGTATTTGAATGGTCCATTTGAATAGTCTTTTCTTCTGAAGTGAAATGTTTAGTTGATAGCGAGTGTTGATATATGATAATGTTTCCTCTAATGTACAGGATATTTCAAACTCTTTGAAATTTTAATAGAATCATCCTTACACAATCAATATATATATTTATATCAATTTATGTAAACCTTTGGGAAATTAGGGCGAATGTTCCAGACTTAGAGTAATTATTGGTGGAAGGTAGTGTCTCGGTGAGATTCACGAGTCCGTTAGAGACCGTGGAAGTGCAAGTCACGCACGTGTTTGAATTATTCTTCTTTGTACACTGTATTAGGTTAAGAGGTGAAGTTATATGAATATATTAGTGTATGTAAATCTATTGGTCGGGCATAAATTCATCTGTGTGCAAGATTTTACATCATATTATAGTGTGATAATAGCCCAAGTATTGTATCAGCCGTGGTGAACACACGCTTAAAAAGCTTTGTACCCTGTTATGTTAGTCTACCCGGTATTAATTTCTGTGGAGAAGAGAATACTATTATTTCAGTTTTTTCTAGGAAAATCATAGTCTGAAGAGTAATCTATGTACATTTTTTGAACGAAAACTAGTTTTTTTTTTTGACACTATGTTGGAGTCAGTAAATCATAGCTTAATATTTTTTTATGTGTTTGTTCTAAATTCCTCTGGGAAGTTTGATTGTGAGATTGAGTGGCCCGCAAGGTGTGTTACTATCTAAAAGACTCACGCACTCTAATCTCACGCTACCCTAAGTACAGTCTCAAGGCCTCAGTGTCCTATCTCTTACTGTAACGGAACTAATTATTCTTTCCCGGCATACGCTGGGTGGTGGCAGCCTACTATCGTTTTTCTTACTTCTTCGTGTTGGTAATTTTTCATTCTAATTTCAGTAAATTAACGAGGCCCCTAAATTTAGCAGCACGACACTGGTGTTTCAGTGGTGGAATTTCTTAAAATTTATAGGCTAGATAAAAATACTGACACGGCACAACAGGACCGCGGCGATGCCCACCATGCTCGCCAGGGAAAGGACATCCACTGTATTCCTCTCGCCTGCCTTCCCAGGGCAAGGCAGAACTACGGCGGTGCCCATCATGCCCGTCAGGGAGGGAACGTCCACCGTACATCCCTCGGCTGCAGCCCCTAGAGGGAGCAGGACCACAGTGATGCCCACCGTGCTTGCCGGGGAGAGGACTTCCACCTTATTCCTCACACCTGCAGTCCCAGGGTCTAGTGGAACCGTGGCGGCGCCTACCGTGCCTGCTGGGGAGGGAACGTCCACCATACTTACATCATCTGCTACCCCTGTGGCTCCCCCCGAGGGCAACGTCCCTTGCTCGCCTCACTCCTCCAGAGGGCGAGTGGGACGCCCCTCTCGCTCCCCCCACACCCCAAGGGGCGGAGCTAGCTCCCTAGCGGAGTCCCTGTTGGAAAGGGTCTGGAGTGTCCTCATCATGAGCCTGGGAGTGCACTCACTGCAGCCAGCACCCGGACGTCACCAGTCACTGCTAGACTCCCAGAGGAAGAGATGCTGCAGGCATCCCCTGACAGCCTCTCAACGCAGGCGAGGCCACAGCCACTGAGGGACGCCCTCACGACTCCCGGCCGAGACCTGCCCAGACCAGCCGGCAAGCCACCCTCCCCCAAGAGTAGGCGTAGAGCAATGCACCTGCTTGCCCAGTTCGGCCCCGGTTCCGAGGGCTGACACATTCACCGAGGCCCATCCAGGGAAAGGCCTCCCTCACCGCCGCCCCACAGCCCTCACCGGATGATCCAACCTACAGCAGTGGTCCTGCACCTCTCCTGAGAGCACACACCTGCCGGGATGCCTCCTAGTCCTGGGCGACACCTGCGGCTACCCTGTCACCTGTAGTCACGACTCCTTGTCCATATGTCCTTATAGTGTGTATAATCTGTCATATTGTACTGTGCCCTGCATCTGTATGTTTATATGGTAATATACAGTACGTGTAAGATTGGTTAGCCTGTATTTTGAGCCCTATTCCTTTGGTTGCATGATCTAGACCCGGTCTTGGAAAGAACTCAAATCAGTTGCTCGTACTCAGGAAGTAAGAAGTTGAGCTCTGAGTACGTTGGACAACACTACCCCTTACTTCTGTATGTAATACAACTTACGAATGCCTCTGTATTTTATAACATAGAGTATTACTTATTTTCATTAAAGGGCATGTAGCTACACCCCAAAACCACAGTGTGGCCACATCCACGATGTTCTATCATTAACTGTATGTAACTGTATTGGCTGAAAAGGTGTTTGGCAAGATCCACCACCTTCTTTTGTTGCATTAGCGCTCTGTACTTTTTTGGCTTTTACAACAATAAATATTACAGTTCAGTTCGTTTCCTACTCTGTTGGTCAAAGTCCTCCTGTCATTGCAGCTGTAGTGCCGTAATTTTAAGGGTAGTATAAGTCTAAGTTAATATAAGTGTAGTATAAGTTAGTATAAGTATAATATAAGTTAATATAAATGTAGTATAAGTTAGTATAAGTGTAATGTAAGTGTAGCCCTGAACCCCTGATTAATTGATACAATGGATAGGGAGTGGTCATCAAACTCATATTTGAGCTTGTTCCTTGTTAGTTTGTAGCAAGAGTGGAATACTATTAACAGAAAAAACTGTATGGAGCGAGATGGGAGTGAGAATCGTGATCTGTTTTCGAAAAAGAGGCAAAAGGTTAACTCGAGGTTAAAATTCGCGAAAGTTTGTATTCACACTTTGAATTCGGAATTTGTAAGTTAGGTTTGGTATTATCGTCTTTTGTACTATGTAGTAATGAATTTGAGCTTAGTTAAAGTCTAATTATTGATAATAGACATTTGTAACTGCGAAATTTGCTTTACACTTGCATTTAGTCACGTAGGCCAGACAATTGCGACACATGGTTACAATTAGTTAAAACTCGTGGGTTTAGGCTTCGGTATAAAATGTCAGTACCATATGATTGCCACAAAATTTTAAACATCGTAAGTCAGTTTCGTCTATGTATGGCGAATGTAAATACCTTGTTTCATATTCTTTGTTAGTTGTTGAAGTCGGTAATCTGTAGAGGAATTGGTCGAAGTTAGCTCCGATGTTAGGACAACCGCAAGCGAGTGCATGTAGCCTGGGAGTGTCACTCATTGTGAGTCCTGACGGCTTGATACCCACAGGTCTATCGAAAGCCCTTTCTTAAATCCCCCCCCCATTTTGTCCCTATAATTAAACCTCTCTCTCTCTCTCTATATATATATGTATTAGTAGGTTGACTTGTAACGACAAAAATTTTTGCACGCATAGATGTTTAAAATCTCCCACTGGTTTAGCCGCCAGTGTAATGTTATGATTTTTGTCTATATGAATTTACTAGATTTTTACTGATCACTGAATACTGATTACTACCGAGGAAGAAATCCTAGAATTTTAAGGAAGGCCTTGTAGATTGAGTAACACTAGGAAGAAATACCCACAGGTAGAAGCAGAAATAATTTTGGTAAGCTGCCACCACCCAGCGTTTGCCAGGAAAGAAGTTATTAGTCCCGCTCAGTGAAAGATGGGACACTGAGGCCTATATACAGTAATCAGGGTAGCGTGAGTAAATTAGAGTGCTTGAATTCTATAGATAGTAACATACCTTGCGGGCCACTCGATCTCACAATCAACTTCCCAGAGGAGTTTAGATCAAACACATAAGAAACCTTACTAACCTTAACATACATAAAATAAAATTAACCTTCGGACAATAGTAACTAGTACACAGTTATACTTCAGTCTCTGATTCCTCCAAAATAACTGAAAGAAATAATGCTCTCTTCTCCACAGAAAATAAATCAAGTTGACTCGCATATCACGGTACGAAACTTGGGCTTTTACACTCAACAAGATGTTAACAATACTGCACACAGATGAATTATACACCCGATCAATAATTCACATATATTAATTATACATTTAACTTGACCTCTTAACCTAACACGAGGTACACAAATAAAGAGAAAAGGATATTTCAAATTCTGGTGAGACTTGCATTAACCGGACTCGCGGATTTTTCCCAGGCATACAACCTATCACCAAAGATTACTCTAGATTTAGTATATTCACCCCAATTTTCAAAAGGTTAACACAATTTAACATATCTATATATATGATCGGTTGCACAAGAATGATTCTATTTAAAATTTCACAGCGCTTGCAATACCCTGTATGTTAGGAGATCCGACATCATAAAACACACTCGCTTTTATCTAGAATACTTCACTTTAGAAGAAAAGGCTTTTCCAAGTGGACCATACTAATACATAATCGACAACAATGCATAAAGAAATGAATTAGGGGGGGGATTGTGTAAGGGCTTTGGCCAGTAGTACCGCGTGACTCTAGTGAAGACTGTATTGGGGCCTCGATGTTACACACGCAATCTGCTGAGTGGATGCCGCCAGAACTCACAATCAATATAGAAGAGAAGTTGGGGAATATCATCAGTCAACTTACTATATATACAGATATATAGAAGATCTATTATTGAGACAGAAAAGGGGGGGGATTGAAGGACATTCTCAACTAACCTGTTGAGTGGATGCCGCCAGGACTCACAATGAGCATAGGTCTAGGATACGCGCTCGCTTGCTGTTGTCGTTCCAACGCTGAAACTGGCTTCGACTTATTACTCTTCAGTTTTCTTACTATAACAATCATCAAGGAACTTGCAACAAGGAATTTTCTCTCTCCTCTTACTTAGACAAACTGACTTATGTTTCAAATTTTGTGGCAGTCACATGGGTCTGACAGTTTTTACCGAAGCCTAAACTCACGAGTTTCAATTAATTTTAACCATGTGTCGCAGTTGTCTGGTCTACGTGATCTGGCGCCAGTGAAAATAATTAAATTTCGCGGCTACGAATGACCATAATCCATAATCAGACTTTACCTAAGCTCATTTACATTATTATTTAGTACAACAGGATGATAATAACAAACCCAACTACAAAATTTCGAATTCAAAGTGTAAATACAACCTATCGCGAATTCCAAACTCGAATTAACTTTCTTTGCCTCTTCATCAAAACCAGATCACGCTTTTGCACGTAATCTCGCTCCACACGGTCTTACATATTAATAATATTACACTCTTGCTATTCCTCACTAGGATCAAGCCCAAAAAATGAATTTCGAGGTTCATTTCCCATACATTGCACATTGCATCAATTAAACAGGGGTCCAGGACTACACTTACACCACACTTAAACTAACTTAAACTACACATATTACACTTACATTATACTTATAGTAACTTATATTACACCTATATTAACTTATATTACACTTATATTACACTTATACTAACTTATATATTACGGCATTACAGACTGATAATGTTCCCTCTAACTTCCTTTTGTAATGATTGTGAGTCCTGACGGCGTGATACCCACAGATTGTCAGTGTTCCATCGAGGCCTCTCGTCCCGGTGTAGAAGTGACCACGCGGTCCTTCTTACCAGTGCTCATTACACAAATTCCCCCCTTCCATCTCTCTCTGTATTGCGAGGTCGAATATGTAATTGATTGGTCCATTTGAATTATCTATTCTTCCGATGTGAAATGTTTAGTTGATAGAGAGTTTTTGTATTCATATGTTATTGTTTTCCCTATAAGTACAGATATTTCAAACTCTTTAAAATTTTAGTCAGTAGTATCTTTCTTTGAATAATCCAAATATCAACTTATGTAAACCTTTGGGAATTAGGGCGAATGTTCCAGACTTAGAGGAACTTTTGGTGGAGGTAGTGTCTCGGGGAGTTAGTTTCACGAGTCCGTTGGAGACCGTGGAAGTGCAAGTCACGCACGTGTTTGTATTATTTTTGAATACTGTATTAGGTTAAGAGGTGAAGTTATATAATATATTAGTGTATGTAAATTTATTGATCGGGCATATATCCACCTGTGTGCAAGATTATACATCATATTATAGTGTGATAATATCCCAAGTATTCTATCAGCTGTGGTGAACACAGGCTTGAAGTATTTGAACCTTGTTACGTTAGTCTACCCTATAATAATCTCAGTGGGAAGAGAATTCATTTATTTCAGTTTTCTAGGATATTCATAGTCTGATAAGTAATCTATGTTTATTTTTGATTGAAATCTAGTTTTTCCTACACTGTATGTTTAGAGTTAGTAAATAATAGATTAAGTTTTTTATGTGTTTGATCTAAATTCCTCTGGGGAGTTTGTTGTGAGACTGAGTGGCCCGCAAGGTGTGTTGCTATCTAAAGACTCACGACTCTAAACTACTCACGCTATCCTAATCACTCAGTCGCAAGGTCTCAGTGTTCTATATCTTACCTTAGTGGGTCTAATCATTCTTTCCCGGCATACGCTGGGTGGTGGCAGCCTACTCTTGTCATTCTAATTCTTCGTATTGGTATCTCATTCTATTTTCAGAAGTTAACAAGGCCCCTAAATTTTGCACCACGACACTGGTGGCTAAGTGATGGTAATATATTAATTTTCATTATTCAAAGGGAACCCATCTTTTCAAAATATCCGCCCTTACACAGCTACAGTTTAATTCGCTGGTGACGCTGAGCTAATTCCTTAACAAGGGCGACTTGAGAACATAATAAGAGGGGATTTCTGCATTAGACTGGTTGGCCCATGCTAAGCAGCTCCTATAAGAGTAACTAAACTACCAGAATAAGACAAGGATAGTAAAGAAGAAGGCTCTCACCCGTCCACCAAACCCTCCAGCGGAAACTGGCAGGAAAAAGTATGAAACACCACACAGTATAGAAACATTGGAGTGGACATTTTATAGGAAAGTGCAAAAGGAAGAGAGACTATCATAGTGCAACCTGAAAAGGAAAAAGAGTGAATTAGTGCTGGTTATTAGGAGATTTTTATATCAACCCTTACTTGTCAAATACTTACCTAGCCTGTGTTTGAAACTCTCAGTGGAAGGGGCAACAACTATTTCACTAGGTAGCTTATTCCATTCGTCTACTACTCTATTGCCAAGCTAATTTCTACCGATTTCCTTACTAAAGCGGAATTTATCCAGCCTGAAACCATTACTACTAGTTCTATTCTGTATGTTCATTTATACCTTGCTAATATCTCTCTTATTTATTCCCTTCATCCAGTTAAACACCTCACTTAAGTCTTCCCCTATACTACGCCTTTCAAGTGAGTGCAATTTGGTCTTTTCAGCATGTCGATATGAAAGGTTCCTAGCATTATGTATCACTATTGTCATTTTTCTCTGTAGGTTTTCTCAAAGAATTTATATTCATTCTAGAATACAGACACCAAAACTGCACGACATAGTCTAGTTGTGGCCTTACTAATGCTAGATAAAAAGCCTCGCGAAATAAATCCTAGAATCCTATGTACAGTACTTTATTTCTCGCGTTTAAACACCTGCCTTGGTTTAAGATCTCTACTAACCATCACTTCTAGATCTCTCACATTCCGATTTATTATTTTCTTTATTATCTAAGTTGTATCTAATATCTACGATGATTTTGCCCACGTTATATACTTTGCATTTCTCAACGTTAAAATTCATTTAGACCATTTGGGCAATATACTGAGGTCTTTTGAAAGTTAACAGTCGTCAGTTGAGTTAATGATGCGTCCATTTTTGTATCATCGGCAACTTTACTAATACTGCCTGTGATTCTTAAGTGTAGATCATTTATGTATATAATGAGTACTAAAGGATCGAATACTGACCACTGACCCCCGTGGTACACCGCTATTTACTAATCCCCAATCCGACTTACTTCCATTTATTAAAACTCTGCTTTCGTCCTTTCAGTCAGGATTCTATCCATTTTAAGATATCGCCAGCTATACCGTGTGTTCTAACCTTCCCAACTAACCTTTCGTGTGGAACTCAATGGAATTCTTTACTAAAGTCAAGATAAACAATATCGTAAGCTTTAATGCTATCCAGTGTTTCACAGACCTCCGAGAAAAATGATACAGTAACAGTTTAGCTTGTGAGGCAGAATCGTCCTTCCATAAATTCGTGCTGATTTTCATTTATGAGATAAAATCTATGTTTCCAAATATTCTTTGCCAAAACTGACCCTAGCATTTTACCAACTATTGATGCTAAATTTATCGGATAACAATTCGACGCAAATGCTTTCTCACCCTTCCAAAAATGGGGACTACGTTCGCTGTCTTCCATGCCTCTAGAACTTCTGATAACAGTTATTAAGTAACGTTGTGACTGGCTGACATAAATCCTCCTTGGTTTCCTTTATAATTTTTGCATATTATGTCGTGCGGGCCTCGCGATTTTTTAGGCTTTAACTTATTAGTTTCTTTCAATACTTCGTCCTTACTAATGGTTATATTACTAAGAAATTGCTGGCATTACCGTCGTGAATAACTCTTGCTTAAGGGATCAGGTCTAGATTTTCCTTGGTTAATACTGATTCAAAATAATTGTCAATGATAGAGCATATATATTTTTTTTTATCTTCACTGGTACTCTAATCAAAATGCCCGGGACAAAGCCATTCACCACAGTCCCCGCTCCAGCTACTACCACACAGAACCACTGCCGAGGGGACGGGAGGCAGCCTCGCCCCACCGCCGGGTTAGATACCATACGAGCTTCCAAGCAAAAGGGGCACAGGAACCACGTCGAGCCAGCTCAGTTGGTGTTGTGGTGACAAATGGGAGGGAATCTGGGGTAGAGGAGGGCGTCGGTAGAACTTGGAGGCTCAAGGAGGGTATCAAAACTCTCCAACCTCCCATAACGAGGCCTTTGGGAAGCATGAGGGGCTCGCTAGAGAAGTTGGCAATCCTGATGGCACTGAGGTGGGGAGGAACTACTGTCGGGGAGATGAGGCAACTATTGGCACAGGGTTGCTCCATCTGCGGGGAGAGCAGCAGTGGGGACTGGGTAGGGGTACCTAGTGGTGCCCAGACTTGATGGTGGGGTTGGATGGTGGTCATCTTCTTGTTCACGGTCTGCATGACTGTGTGCAGGCCGGCAGTGGGGTTGTGGACCCCAAACAAGAAACGCCAGTGATGGCAGTCAATAGTGGCCCCCAGCTTTTGTAATAGATCCAACCCAAAATAACCGTCATGAGCCGTACATCTTGAGTCGAAGATGAATGGCTGGTCAGTGTAGACTAATGGCTCTGGGGTGGTGACCGTGAGGGAGAGGGTTTTGCCTTTCAGGGCAAGTGGTTCGCCTCCCACCCCAGTCAGGTCAGTGGACGAGGCTTGAAGGGCCTTGAAGATTGCCTGATTTTTCTTGTAAAACCGCATGTATAGGCAAGAACGCACTGCACCAGTGTCCACTGGGAGCCTTACAGGAACTCCATGGAGCCTAATCTTAGTGCTGACAGGCGTTTTGAGCTTTATACTAGTTGCCCCACCAGGACCAGAGCCGATGGGGGCAGTCCTAAAAATCCAGCCCAGGTTCTGAGGACTCAGTTTCTTCCATCTTATCGTCTACGTAACCATGTGTAGACTCTGCAACAGTCTCTTTCTCGGGATCTGGTCCTGGGTCATCTACCAGGGTGTCATTGTTGGCGACAAGACACTGAAAGGGATGGGGCTTCTGTGGTGGCTTCCGGCGGCTGGACCAGCTGTGCAGAACTTCCTGCTCATGCATGTCGTGCAGGGCGCAAGAAGCTTTGCAAGGCTTGAACTCACTCCCATGGGTTAGTTAGGATCAGGCTATCCTGCAGTGTCTGTTTTGCCTGAGGAGAGGGGGAGACTCGGGGGTAGAAGGGGCGGTTTTGACGCCGCCAGTCCTCCATCTTCTGGCTTGGTTGGGTGGGGACGTGGCGCACAGTTCCAATCTGCTTTTGTTTTGCGTGCATGTGCCGCTTGTAGCCGCCACATCGTATTGATATCCCAGTCGAATCCCTGAGTGTCGTGGCTGGTAAAGTGTTCCTGGGATCTGTGTGAGGTGCGGGAATATATGCTGATTCCATTGTTCCTCTGTCAGCTGGGCGTAGGCTGACATAGTAAATTTTCTCAAGTACGCTAATGCAGCGTCTACATCTCCCTCAAATTTTACATTATTTAACTGCGGGAGTGTGACAACTGAACCGAGGGAGGGTTGGGCGTCAATCACTATTTTACTTAACTGTGCCCATGTTAGGGTCGTATTGATTTTTCTTGCTACCAGGGCAACCGACTTGCCTACACAAGGCAGCAATACCGCGATTTTCTGTGTATCCTCTTCGTAAACCAAATCCAACAATGGTTTGAATTTCCATGTAAGTCATAATATCACAGCGTTCTGGGTCATACTTGGGTATGGGGATTTTTTTTTTTTTTTTTTTTTTTTTTTTTTACTGAAAGAACAGAGCAAAAAAAGCCCACCGGCATCACACTTGCCCGGCGACAGAGACNTTCTGGGTCATACTTGGGTATGGGGATTTTTTTTTTTTTTTTT
This sequence comes from Birgus latro, assembly GCA_018397915.1. NCBI lineage: Eukaryota > Metazoa > Arthropoda > Malacostraca > Decapoda > Coenobitidae > Birgus > Birgus latro. The sequence continues at coordinate 38,446 of JAGKTI010003262.1, forward strand.
TTTTTTTTTTTTTATGCAAGGAAGAAGGAACCAAAGGCCACAGGCCTGCATACTGTGTACGCAGAGTGATCAGAGCTCTGCTTTGCCTTTCGTCTGTATTTAGATCCCACTGCTGTCACCAGTGTTATGCTGATGATAACCTGTTTTTTCTCTGGGTTCTTCTAAACAGGGAGGAACACACGAAACACATTTATGCGTCACTGCGAGGGTACAGGGTGAGAACACAAACTCAGGGTGGTGATACAACAGGTTTATTACTATCCTTAAACTCTAATTACATCTCTGGTAACATTAAGTCAAAGTCGTATAAGACAGATAAGGTAAATGCTCAATCTAGGGGAGGGAGTCTTAATCTGAGGACACGGAGGGACCGAAGAAAGGCGGGATGGCAGGTCATACAGTACAGAAGGCAGTCTCGCCCCACCGCCAGGATAGCTACCATACGAACTTACAAGCAAGAGGAGCACAGGAGCCATGCACACGCTACCAATAGCTGCCCCTCTCACTTTAAGCTACAGCCCACCCGCCGTCGCAACCAGAGCCCCAAGTACTGCAAACGGCCAGAAAAAAAAAAAAAAAAAAAACTCTTCAGCCCAGTACTGGCTCAATGCAGTATTAAAGAGAAGGCTTGAAGCTTCTCAGACTCTGGTTTGGCTCAATGCAAACTGCCGACATTGGCTTGAAGCGACGACCCAACTGAACTGGCTCGACGCAATTCAGCTCCAAAGAAGCCATGACGTCTCCCTACTCTGGACGGGCCACTGCAAGACATCACGATCGCCGGAGTGACCCCTCCCCCTGTGTTTCCCCTTCCATGCAAGACATCACGATCGCCGGAGTGACCCCTCCCCCTGTGTTTCCCCTTCCATGCCCCAACAGTACCCTCCCCCCTACACCTGGAAATGAGATCCTGGTGGCCCAATTGTATGACCTTGCCATTCCATCTTTCTCAGGTCCCTTCTAACCTCCCTGTGTGCCCACTTGGGGAACAATCCACACTAACGTCTGCCCCCTAGGTCCTTAGTGAGAACTAGATATCTGTTTTTCAATTTTGGAATTAGAGTTGCAGTTTCTCCATTTTGGCCTTTGCCTTCCTAATACACTCTTAACATCCTGCAGTACAGACATAAACTCATCTCTCTGATCTCCCCTTTTCCCTGTGTATAGACTTTGTGGCTATTTCCCTAGTGCACCCATGTAGAGGTCCCTTCATGTCCTCAGTTTAAGACCCCCTCTCCCAGATTGACCATTTACCTTATCTGTCTTTTATGTCTTTGACTTAATGTTACCAGAGTTGTAATTAGAGTTCAAAGACAGTAATAAACCTGTTGTATCGCCACCCTGACTCCTCGGATTTGTGTTCTCGCCTTGTACCATTAGAGTGTAGAATAAGTGTGTTTTCTATGCTCCTTCCTGCTTAGAATAACCCAGAGAAAAACCAGGTTATTGCTAGCTTAATACTGGTGTCAGGAGTGGGATGGGTGTTGGCTGGTATGGGGACAGGCGGGAAGGAATTTGTGCTAGTTGGCGACCTTATTTTTTTATTTTCCTGAGTTGTGGGTTGGTTTTGATTTGCGGCTGGGTTTGGAGGGGAGGTGGGTGGTGGGGTGGCAGGTTTTGATGATTGTGGGGTGCTAAATCTATTAGGTGGTCTGAATTGGCAGCCTGATATGGTGAAGATGGGAAGGCGGCATCTCCTGTCTGATATAGGTGTGTGGATGAGGATGAGGGGCTAGTGGATGATCCAAGCCTCTAGGGCTTGGTGAAGATGGATATGAGGCTGGGAAAGGTTGTAGTTGTGGTAAGGGTGAGGGATGGTGAATCTGAGTGTGTAGTGGAAGACGAGGGTGAGGGTGAGGATGAGGGTTGCCGGTTATGGGATTTCGGGGTGTATGGGTTGGGCGATGAAGATAAGGGCGAGGCCTTATGAGATGAGAATGGTTGACTTGGTGTGGTGTTGGGTGGTAATGGGAGGAGAGAGAAGTTTATGGGTAGAATGGGGAAGACAGGATATTGAATTTGGTGATAGATGAACGACTGGGGTTGTGGGCGTTCAGGGGTGATGGAGGACGGAGTTTGGGTTTCATTGGTCTCGTTGTTGGTGTGGTCGGTTTTGATGGGCTTATATCGACAGATATGTTGGTTGCGGTATACCGTGGTTTCGCCGTGGAAATCAATGACGACCTGGTAGCAATTCAGCTCACTCGTGATTTCGAAGGGACCTAGAAACTGTGTCTGGAGTTTGTGGTATAGGGACAATCTAGCAACCACGACTCGTTGGCCCACTTGGTATGGATTGTCTGGGGTAGTTTCGTCCTCCGGAAGTCTTAGCAGTTCTGTGTGTGACGAAGTAGTTTCTTAAGGTGTGAAGGTGGGTCTCGTGTGGCTGGTGCGGTTGGCAGTGGCTGGGCCAAATGCCTTAATAGGATTAGCAGTGGGGGGCTCACCAAAATCGCGTTCGTGGGGAGTGATGCCGTCCTGTCTAGGGTAGGTATTCATGCCCTATTGTAGGATTTTGACTTGAGATGGCCAGTCTTCTGTGTTGAGTGCAACTAGCCTGGTTCTGAGTTGATTGGTGAGGCTTCAGTGGCTTCTCACAAATGGAGTCTCTTCGGCAGTGGCTTTCAGTGGTAGTAGCTGGAGTGGAAACTTTGGTCAATGGCTTTGTCCCGGGCATTTCACTGCCCTCGCCGTTTTTTAAGCCACGTCCTCGTGGCTGGAGGTTGAACGTTTTCTCTTTGCTGGTGACCATGCTTGGCGTGAGATCCTGTAAGGCATAGTACCATGCTATGGACCTCACGCCAACCATCGTCACTAACAAAGAGAAAACGTTCAACCTCCAACCACGAGGACGTGGCTTAAAAGACAGCGAGGGTAGTAAAATGCCTGGGACAAAGCCATTGCCCACAGTCCCCGCTCCAGCTACTACCACAGAAAAGTACTGCCGAGGAGACGGAAGGCAGCCTCGCTTCACCGCCAGAATAGCTACTGTACGAGCTTCCAAGCAAGAGGGGCGCAGGAACCGTGCACCCACCACCACTAGCTGCCCCTCTTGCCCCAAACTGCAGCCCACCTACCATCGCAACCAGAGCCCCAAGTACTGCAAATGGCCAGAGTACTTCAGTCCAGTACTGGCTCGATGCAGTACTAAAGAGAAGGCTTGACCCCCTTGTTTATTCACTGCCATCCTCTGACGGGCTCTCCACCCCGAGCCCGTGCCACACCAGTGTGGCGAATCTTTAAAAAAAAAAAAAAATGCTTCTCAGAGAGCAGTTTGTTCGACGCAAACCGCCGATGTTGGCTCGATACGACATCCCAAATGAACTGCCTCAAAGCGGTTCAGCTCCGAGGACGCCACGACGTCCCTCCTCACCAACACTAATTGGCTCAACGCAATTCAGCTCCAAAGAAGCCATGACGTCTCCCTTTCCTGGACCAGTCACTGCAAGACACCACAATCCCCGGAGTGACCCCCCGGCTCAAAGTGGTTCTGCTCCGAGGAAGCCGTGGCATCCCTCCTCACCAACTAAACTGGCTCGACGCAATTCAGCTCCAAAGAAGCCTTGACGTCTCCCTTTCCTGGACCAGCCACTACAAGACAACACAATCCCCGGAGTGACCCCCCTATCTGTGCTTTCCTTTCCATGCCCCAACAGTCCCCTCCCCTCTACACCTGGAAAAGGGGTCCCGGTGTTCCAACTGTAAGATCTTGCTGTCCTGTCTTTCTCAGGTCCCTTCTAACCTCCCTGTGTGCCCACTTGGAGAACAGACCACACTAACGTCTGCCCCCTAGGTCCTTAGTGAGAACTAGATATCTGGTTTCCCCTTTCGCAACTAGAGTCGCAGTTTCTCCTTTTTGGCCTTTGCGTTCCTGATACACTGTTAACAACTTCCTGCATTACAGACGTAAACTCACCTCCCGGATCTCCTCCTTTTTCCTTGTGTATGGACTTTGTGGGTACTTCCCTTGCGTACCCAAAGTAGAGGTCCCTTCGTGTTCCCAGATTAAGACCCCTCTCCCCCAGACTGAATATTTACCTTATCTGTTTTAAATGTCTTTGACTTAATGTTGCCAGAGTTGTAACTAGCGTTCAAGGATAGTACTAAACCTGTTGTATCACCATCTTGAGTTAATGTTCTCATCTTGTACCGTTAGAGTGTAGCATAAGTGTGTTTTGTGTGTTCCTTCCTGTTTAGAAGAACCCATAGAAGAACCAGGTTATCTCCATCATAACACTAATGTTACCTGATTTTGCTCTAAAAGGTCCTAACCTATCATTATTTTTTGTGCGGTAAAACTGATAAAAACCCTTTGGGTTTTCTTTCGATTCTTTCGCAATCTTAATTTCATAACCTCGCTTTACTCCCCATACATCCCTCTTTATTTCCCTATTCAAAATAGCGTACCGGTTACGAAAGTGTTCCTCTCCTCTTTACTTTTCTATATATTTCTTTTCTGTGGCCTATGAGGAATTTTAAGGTGCTGTTTAACCATCTCGGCTCTGAATTATTTGTTCTAAACGCTTTTGCATGGATATATCTATCCTGGCCTCTGTTTATTATATTTACTAAATCATTACATTTCTCACTCACCGAATGGCCACGTGGTACCTGACCTTAAGCTCCGTGACAGAGCTACACTTCCACACTCCTTTCCCTCACCTGTGACCAGAGCTTCCCCAATGATCACATTGATTCAGCACCCTCCCACCTAAATCCTGTTCCACACCTATGACCTGAGCTTCCCCAGCAACCTGACTCTCCCTAAAACTACCAGTCTCCCCGTGGAATATTGTTCTGAAATAAGCATTTAATCCACCAAAATTCCATAGGCGAAAATTAGGGACACAAGATCGGTTTTTAGTACAGTGGTTATTCCAAGGCCGAGGATGAGATGGAGGGATGGAGTGGAGAGGTATATGAGAGAGGGGGGTGTGAGTTGGGAGCGTGGTAGTGAAATGGCAGGGGACAGAGTGACATGGAGGCGATTTGTTTGTGGCCACCCCGTTCGGGATTGAGGCGTCTGGCAATAGATAGATAGGCAATAGATAGTTATTCCAAATACATTTGAACTTAATTTCTTCATGGTCTTCCAACTTCCGTATCACTAATAATGTTTTCTCTTCGATTAAAGTAAATCTTGTATATTGTTACCCGTAGTGGGCTCCCTGATATACTGATAAACAAAATTGTCCCCTGTCAGATTCTGCCAATTTATCCTGGGCATGTTAAAATACGCTACGGTAATTACTGAGCTGGACTGTATTGAAGTGGTCGGTGGCGGCGCCCATCATCCACTCACTCGGTGTAGTGATACTCTATTTCGGGGTAACTGTACATTGAGTGACAAGCCAAGTCAAATGATTCCCTGTAAACCAGGAAATTATTTAATACGTTGGGTGGTATTCTTATAACCAACTAACATGTGTTCCCTACGTATCAACAAGTGGGTAGGCAGAGGTTTAGTGCCCCTCCCCTGAAAACAACTAATTAAAAATACAAACAAAACTCCTCGAACCAGGACAGGCCAACAGGTGACGACCAAGTACCGCACAAAGAACATTGTACGGACTGCAACATAGAATGTAAAGGGTGCGAGTGATGAGGTGAAAGAGAGACAGATTGTCCAGGTGCTTGAGGGTGCAAAAGTGGACACATGTCATGGACTGACTGAGACTAAATGGTGAGGTGGGAGTGTAAGAGTGGGCGTATGGATGGGGTATACGCGCGGGAGTAGGGGAGAATGAGAGGGCAAAGGAGGGTGTACTCGTATGTATTGCCGTGTGCAAGAGATGGAAGGAGAATATAAGAGAGTATGGATCAGTTAGTTCAAGGATTGTGTGGGTAAGACTGGAAGTAGGATTAAAAACGTGGGCGATTGTGTGTGTGTGTGTATGCGCCAATGCAAGATCGTGCAAACAGAGTGTAAGAAGGGTTCTAAGCAACTGTAAAAGTGTGCATGGAAAAGTCTGAGAGAAATGAGAGTGTTTTTGATTAGAGATATGAATGGAAAAATATGGGATGTGAAGGTGGATGGAGTAGACGGTGAGTGGGGTATGTCTGCAGAAGTGAGTGAGAATGGTAGTGCTTTAGTGGACAATCGTGCGGGGAGGGGGTTGGTTATAGCCAATACCATCTTTAGGCACAAAATGATACGCAGGTATACGTGGCGAGTGATGAGAAGGGCGAGTGGTGAACTGACCAAACGGAAGGCAATGACCGGTTATGTGTGTGTGGATGACAGAATGAGAAGGTATGCAATGGATGCAGGAGCATACAGAGGTTGAGGGAGTGGACCTTCTGGCCACCACTTGGTGGTGGTGAAAGTCAAGGTACAAATGCAATGGATGAACAGGAGGGAAGGACAGGAGGAAGTAGTCCAAACTTGGAGGGTAGAAAGATTGCAAGAAAACGGAAAAAAGACAGAATATAAGAGGAGTGGAGGAGCGATTGGGTAACCATGATTTGGAGCAGATGGGGGACGTGGAAGCTGTGTGCATGATATTCACAGAAAAAATCTGTGCAGCATGTGAGACGGTGTGTATAGGATGAAGAGAAGACGAAAGGGGTGCAAGGAACAGCATGGTGGAATGAAGAGGTGAGACAAGCTGTTGCGCAAAAGAAGTAAGCATATTGTGAGTGGATGGGAAGTAGAGGCATAGAGGAAATTGTGAGACGGGAAAGAGTTATATTATGCAGAAAGGAAGAGAGAGGTGAAAAGATTAGTAAGAGAGAGTAAGAAGAGAATGGATGAGAAATTTGGAAGGTAGTGTAATGTGCAGGGAATGTAGGAAAATGTTCTGGTAGGAGGTAAAGAGAGTTAGACAGGGTGATAAAGAAGGTAGTAGAGGAATGAAAGATAAAAATGGCAGATTGATAGTGGAGAAGGGAGAAAAAGTGAGCAAATCGAGAGAACACTTTAAGGAACTGTTGAACATAGAGAATGAAAGTAATGCGAGTATAAGTGGCTAGGGAATGGCTGGGAGATGAAGGGAGGTGAGAAGGGAGGAAGAGATCAGTAGGATGGAAGAACTGGAAGCAATGAAGAAAGTCAAAATGGAGCATGCCCCAGGAATTGATGGAGTGTGTGATGAAATGCTCAAGAATGGGGGCGAGATGGTGTTAGAATGGATATGGAAGATGAGCAGATTGGAAGGTAGAATCCCAGACGATTGGAAGTCAGGCATAATTATTCCCCTGTACAAAGGAACAGGGGAAAAAGAAGTGTGTGGTAATTACAGGGGCATTTGTCTTCTTAGTGTAATAGGAAAACTGTGTGGTAGGGTACTTACTGACAGAGTTAGGGAAGTAACAGAGATATTAACTGGAGAACAAGGAGGTTTCAGGAAGGGAAGAGGTTGTGTAGATCAGATATTCATCATTAGGTCTATAGTGCAAAAGAGAAGGGAAAGAAGTTGTATGCGGCCTTCATGGATGTGGATTAAGCATATGACAGGGTGGATAGACAAGGAATGTGGAAAATATCAGGAATATATGGAGCAAATGGGAAGTTGTTGACTGTCGTGAAGAGTATGTATGAGGGTGCTAAGGCTGCAGTGTGTGTGGATGGTGAACTGAGTGAATTTTTCTGTCTGAACGTTGGACTGAAACAGGGGCGTGTCATGTCTCCATGGTTGTTCAATCTGTATATGGATGGGATTTTAAAAGAGATTCATGGTAGAGCAGTGGATGCTGGAGCGGCCCTAATGAGAGAGGGCAGTGTTTGGAAACTCCTTTTGCAGATGATACTGTAGTATTAAGTGAAGACGACGGGGAACTGCAGGGCTTTGTGAATGAGTTTGGGAGAGTGTGGAAGAAATGGAATTTAAAGGTGAATTTAGGGAAGAGTAAAGTTATGATCTTCGAGAGAATTGAAGTCACTGAATGTAGAGTAAGGTTGGATGATGAGGAACTGGAAAATGTGAGTGCATTAAAGTACTTGGGTGATGAGTAAGGATGGAAGTTTGGAGGATGAAGTGCTTGAAAGGGTACAGCAGAGAAGAAAGGTTGCTGGGTTTTTGAATGTAGTGATAAGAAATAAGCGAGCAAGCATGGAAGTAAAAAGGTCGCTCCATGATACTACTGTGATACCAACTCTAATGTATGGAAGTGAAGCTTGGACCTTGTTGGAAGGACACAAGTCAAGAGTGAGAGCAGTAAAAATGAGCTACTGTACTTGAGAGGAGCATGTGGAGTTACATGGAGAAACAGACTGGCAAATGACGAAGTGAAGGAGCACTGTGGTGTGAACGTGGATGTGATAGAAAGCGTTTGGAGAAATACACTGAGGTGGTTTGGCCATGTGGAGAGGATGGAGAGTAAAAGACTAACGAGGAGTGAGTATGTGAGTGAGGCTGAGGGGGGGAGGGAGGAGGAAACATAGGATGAGATGGAGGGATGGAGTGGAGAGATACGGTTTATGAGAGAAGGGGGTGTGGGCTGCGGAGAGGGCAGTGAAATGACGGGGGACAGAGCGACATGGAGGCGATTTATTTGTGACCACCCCTTAAGGGATTAAGGCGTCTGGCAATAGATAGATAAATAGATAGATTGTATTGCTTTCTTAATCTCCTTCCAAAGGTATTTGCTATCTTCTCTGCTTAATTTTGGAGGTCTATATGTAGTTCCTATGACTAATATCTGAGGTGTGTATATGTAGCTCCTATGACTAATTTCTCCTTGTTACTATCAATTTCATCTCAAACACTTCCAGTCTGACTGACTTTAATATTTGTTTTATTCTAACAATTTAAAAAATCTTTTACGTAAATGGCCACTCCGTTCCCTCTCTTCCCAAACGGTTAGACTGAAAAATATTATACCCGTGGATCTGGTATGCCGCTTAAAATTTCTGAGTCTGTATTCATCCGTGTATCAATAATCATGGCAATATTAATTTTCTCCTTACTGATTATAGCCTTTAGTTCGTCCATTTTTCGACGTAAACTCCTATTGTTGGTATAATACACTTGTAAAATATTGCTAGTACGTAATTTGTTACACTGGGAAGTAATTCTTTCTTCTGTTGGTATTCGAGGTGCTCGAGTTTCCCTTGTAAAAATAGATGGTAGTAGCATCTTTGAATCCTTGAGGGACTTTTCATTCATCCCACATGGATGTATAGAGGTCGGTCATCTTCTGAAGCATGATGGAGTCCCCTGCTTTATACACCTCTGCAGATATAGCGTCTGGTCCTGGTGCTTTGCCACACACCATCTGTTTGATTACTTTCGTAACCTCTTCCAAAGAGGGTGGGCTGTTCAACTCATGGTTCACTTATACCTCTGGCAGGCGTAGCAATGGCTTCATCGTTGATGTCAGCAGGGCGATTCAGGACACTGTCGAAATGTTCAGCCCACCTTTCTAGTATCTGAGCCTTGTCTCTCAGCAGCTTTGACTCATCTGAAGTGAGAAAGGGTGAAGAACCAGAGGACTGTGGTTCATAAACTGCATTCAGTGCATCATAGAAGCGTTTTAAATAATTTCTGTCAACATAGCTCAGGATCTCGTCTGCCTTGGTACTGAGCCAGGTGTTCTGCATCATGTGAAGCTTGGTTTGCATGGTTCTGTGCATGTTTGTGAAGGCATCCTTTGTCGACTTTGATGTGGGGTCATTTTGGTGGGCCCTGAGCAGACTTTTTTTTTTTTTTTTTGTGGGCATTGTCTGAGTTTCATCATGGTTCTCATCAAACCAGTTCTGGTGTTTCGGGTTGCTGGTCCGAGGTGCTCAAGAGTGGTGTGGTAGACAATGTCCTTGAAGGATGTTCATATTTCCTCAATGCTGGCTTGGTACTTCTGGTTGTCTGACAGCCTGCTGTCCAGGTCCCTGGAGAGGTTTTCTATGACTGAATTGCCGTTCAGCTTTGAGACATTGAACCTCTTTTCAGTCTTTTGACTCTGGGGCCTCCTCCTGGGCTGAATATGCTGGTTCATTTTGGACACAATGAGCCAATGATCGGTCCAGCAGTTGGCACCATGCATAGCTCTTGTCACTCTCACACCCTGCCTGCCCTTCTTCCTGATGTTGACATAATCAGTCAGACGCCAGTGCTTAGAGCGTGGATGCATCCAAGAAGTCTTGCTGGGGGTAAGTAGGCAGAATATGGTATCAGTAATGGTCAATTGGTGACAAGCACATGTCCTAAGTAGCATAAGCCGATTATTATTGCACTTACCAACTCCATGCTTTTTCCAACAGTTTCTTCCCAGGTTTGGTAGCCAGTCCCTACTCGAGCATTGAAATCACCCAAGAGGATTAGCTTCTTTGACTGTGCGATGCCAGCAATAAGAGCATCAAGGTCCTCATAAAACTTGTCTTTTATGTCGGCCGGATTGGTCATTGTTGGGGCATAGGCACTTATCAGCGTGGCACTCTTTTTTTTTTTTTTTCCAGTGGGAGCTGTAGTCATCAGGCAATCATTTAAGCCTTCAGGTAAATGGTCAGCTAGCGGGCTAGGTAGGGCTTAACAGCAAATCCCATTCCAGCTTCTCGGCGCTCTTCACTGCTCTTACCACATCAAAAGAATGTGTAACTACTAGCAGATTCTGTGAGTTCACACTTGTCAGCTTGGCACGTCTCAGTAAGAGCTACTATGTCCACTTTGTAGCAGGCTAGTTCTGAAGCTATCAGAGCACTTCTCTCTGCTCTGTCTGTCATGTTTTTGCCCAGCAGTGTTCGCACGTTCCAAATGCCAATAATGAGCAACGTCACCTTTCTCTTTGTCCTTGAAGTTCGGCTGCCGTGATTCCCACCAGGCGAGGTTAGCTGGCCAGGATACAGAGAAGCTGGATATGTTTTCTAGCCTATTCCTCAGGCTAGGAGGTAAGTAGAACGATCCTAAAAAGAGCAGCTCAGTCACTCAGGCTGTTTCCAAACCCTATTGTTGCTTCAGTCCAGTAGAGAGCGACCCAATGACCTGAGCCATCCGTGTGCAGGTTTGTGACTACAACTTGAGTATATCTGCAATAGCTGGTTTGCCACTCCCCCATTGTCACAGGTCTTGATTGTGCAGTGACTTGCACTTGACTTTGATTAAAGTGAGGGAGAGTTGCGCAAGTCGTCAGCCTTACTCTCTCATCGCTGCCCACATGGATCTAATGGCAAGACAAGTTCAGACGACTGGAAGGTAGACTTTGATGCAGTGGATGACGGTTGCGTCCTACACGTCTCGCCGCGCCCTTTGCATTCCACAACGCTCTTCCTGCTCGTTGAGCCTAATAGGGTTTCCTCTGTGGAGTCCGCTGCACCCAGACTTCACTTGCTCGGGTAAACAAGCTTTTATTACCGAGGCCTGAGACCCATCGACTACCCTCACCTGGTTTACCCATCCAGTTGAAGCCGTTGCCCGGAGTGTGGCCGCTGTCGTATGCTGACAGCTTCTTGGAGCCATAGGTTAAAGCTGGGTGTTGGGTGGGGACCTGAGCGGATGGACTACTCCCAAAGGAGCACGACATGTTCCCCCATCAAAGATACTACTCCACTCTAAACGCCCCATACACCCCTGCCTACTA
>JAGKTI010003263.1:0-12838 GCA_018397915.1 Birgus latro
GTAGAGGTGGAGGGATGCAAGCAGACAGTTCAGAGGAACAGTGACCATTGAAGTAGCGATAGAAGAGAGATAAAGAAGCAACAGTGCGGCAAAGAGACAAAGGTTGAAGAGAATCAGTAAGAGGAGGAGAGTTAATGAGACGAAAAGCCTTTGACTCCACCCTATTGAGAAGAACTGCATGTGGGGAGCCTCCCCACACATGAGAGTTGTACTCCATACACGGGCGAATAAAACCCGTGTACTAGGTCAACATCTGTGCAGGGGTAAAAAAAAGTTCGGAGTCGGCCCAGCACACCTAATCTCTTGGAAGCAGATTTCACAAGAGATGCAATATGTTCTTTCCAAGACAAATCCCGAGAGAATGAAACCCCTTGCATGTTCAAGGATGATGCAGGACTGAGCTGGACATTATTAAACAATAGTGGGTAATCCTGAGGAAGATTTTGTCGGGTTGATAAGTGTAAGAACTGAGTTTTTGATGCATTAAAAATAACAAGATTATTTTTACCCCAGTCAGAGATATGAGCCAAGTCAGACATTAGGTGTGCCATAGCCTCATCCCTTGTTTGCTGAAGTAACTGCAGAGATGGGCATTGCGGGAACCGAATGGAAAGGTGAAGGGTGGAATCATCAGCATATGAGTGGATAGGGTTAGATGTACTATCACGATCCAAAGTTTCTTTACCCCCCTGAGTGGAAGAAGGTCGAAGCCAAGGTTGTAGCAAGACCAGATGATCGGACACTGCCAGTATACAAGACTAATAATGGTTCATGATACCAAAGGAGCTCATTCACGTGAACTTTAATATAGCCTTCTATGAATGGCAGGAAACACAAACACGCGTAGTGAATTGGGATCATACATTCTTGAATAATACAGCTTGAAAAATGATGTTTGTCATCCACATTATACAATCACTGAATGTTTGCAAGTTTTACATAAAATATACCAAGTGAATCCGGTCTGTGTTCTAATCACCTTATATTCTAGGGATCAAATAACTAATGAAGCACCGAGATAAAGGTAGTGCTTGATGAAATACGTGAGAAGGGAGCTCACGTTTGTGTAGCTTTCATGCCTGAGATTCACTGCCTGGCTACAGTGCCTGCACGACTACCATCACAACTGCAATATCAGTATGATGTTCGTTTAGTCTTAGCATTGTAATTCCATATATATATATATATATATTAGCCGTTTCCTTGCGTCAGTTTTCCAAGTGCTGCACGTTTATATTTGAAAAATATTGTTAGACAAACAAAATATAGTCATACGTAATATCATTTTCAGAAAGAAATGCCACACCGTGGACGGCGTCCGCCAAGTAACAGGGCCGATTGTCCTGAGGTAGTAACAAGAAGGGCTATGATTGTTGGCCACCATGAAGCTGGGAAGTCAATAAACGAGATCAACTGGCTTATGGGCATAAGTAAGCCGACCGTAAGATTATGGATTACCCGATATGAGGAAGAGGGACACGTGACGAGTAGGCCTAGATGTGGACGTCCTCATATAACATCACCGCAGCAAGATGAACAACTCGTTGCTGCTGCTAGACAATCGCCCAAAACTACAGCGGTTTCCTGAAACGACAATTAAATCTCCCATACACTCCCGTCACCTCTAGACGTCGGCTACATGAGGCGGGCTTAATGTGCCATGTGCCAGCTGTAAAACAGAAGCTCACAGAAGCCAACAAAGAGTCGCGATTGAGGTTCGCTCAAAATTATATGAACATGGACTTAGACTTTTGGCAGACAGTAATTTTCACTGACGAGAAATGTTTCAAATCTGTGGAAGGATCATCAAGACATTGCTGGAGGTTAATGAATACTCGATACGATAGTAATAACATCCACGAGACGTCTCAGAGCGGTAGGGTTACTGTTTCTTTTCATGGTTGGATGTGGGCAGGAGGTCCTGGTGAGCTGGTAACCATTGATGGACATTTAGATGCTCATCAATACATCAGTATTCTTGGGACCTCTCTTCTGCCATCAGTCAGAGCATATTCTCTTCCTGAACCTCAAGTCATCAGGCTGGTGCAAGACCGTTCCCCGATACATACCAGCCGTGCAGTAAGGGAGTGGTTCAATCGTAACCCTCAGTTTGAATGGCTTGACTGGCCTGCAAAAGAGTGTGATTGTAACCCAATCGAAAATCTTTGGGAGATGATGGTTCGGGAGTGGGACGTTCCAGAGCAGACAAGGGAGGCAGTGGAAACAAAAGCAAGAGAGGTATGGGAGGGCATTCGACGTCGGCCAGATATATGCAGCAACTTGGTGAACTCCCATCCAACCAGACTGCAAAATGTCCTAGATGTCCAGGGTGGATGGACTAAATATTAGGACTCAGTGTGAGGTAGATTTGTGTCCTTGTTACAAAATGAATGTTTGTAAACTTTTGTTTATTCCATTTCATACCTGTAATTATATTGCATTATATAGTTTTTTTTTTTTTGTAATGATTATTAATGGGCCTATCGGTTCCAAAGGTTTTGTGACCATAATTGCATATCTAAAACTGATATCAGTATATGATATAAACACCACAGTATTTACCTCGGGTGACAAAATATAAAGTTATTCCTAAATCAATCTGTAGTATCTTCTTACACCTACTTTTTACTTAACTCCCTGCTTTATGTTTAGTAATCTGCGAAAATACTTAACTTTTCTTCGACCTGTCTTTTCATCCCTACCTTCTCTCTCTACACATGCTACTATCTATTTCATTCATCACTCACATTATTCATGTCCTCCTAAAATTACTAAAGAAAATAAATTGCCACAAACTCTATCAACAACCATATCATTATTAACAATCTTACAATTCGATGTATCATTGTGGAAAACAATACGAATATTAGGCAATTTTTAGAAACAAAACGTGTCAAAGAATTTGATATTTGCTCTCCATCTGATGTCACCACATTCCTACAGGGTGAATTGCAAACTATCCTGTTTAAATGTCAATGATAATAGGACTATATCCTTGTGCTTTTAAAAGATCATTCCAAAGAGTAGTGTAATTTTTCCATATGAACAACACTGGTCTTCAGTATCATAAACAATTGCACTGAAATAAACTATGTATTAATTCCTAGTAGATCTTTCTGGACTCCTTGTGTATTACAAACGTAGTTCATTTAAGTCATAACATGATTCACTATAACCTTGGATTCAAAAGTGATTAATAAATAGGCTCATGTGTTTCATCCGGGTGATTCTTATTATCCTAAGCTTCAGGTTAGTGAACCCCTCCATCATGAACTGGCCTGTGTTCGGTGGCCCGTCATTTCTTCATCCTTGGCTTCGACCTTCCTCCACTCAGGGGGGTAAAGAAACTTTGGATCGTGATAGTACAGCTTAGAAGGTTATTGATGAATAAAAGAAAGAGAGTTGGTGATAGGACAGAGCCCTGAGGAACACCACTGTTGATAGGTCTAGGAGAAGAACGATGGCCGTCTACAACAGCAGCTATAGAACGACCAGAAAGGAAGCTATAGACGAAGGCACAGATAGAAGGATAGAAACCGTAGGAGGGCAGTTTGGAAATCAAAGATTTATGCCAGACTCGATCGAAAGCCTTTGAGATGTCAAGTGCAATGGCAAAGCTTTCGCCAAAGTCCCGAAAGGAGGATGACCAGGAGTCTGAAAGGTAGGTGAGAAGATCGCCAGTGGAGCGTCCCTGACGGAACCCATACTGACGATCAGAAAGAAGGTAGTGACAGGAAAGATGCTTTAAAATTTTTCTGTTAAGAACCGATTCGAAAACTTTTGAGACACAGGATGTTAAAGCAATGGACAATAGTTAGAAGGTTGGGAATGGTCACCCTTCTTTGGGACTGGCTGAATGAGAGCAAACTTCCAGCAAGAAGGAAAGGTACAAGTTGACAGACAAAGGCGAAAGAGTTTACCTAGGCAGGGTGTAAGCACGGAAGCACAGTTTTTGAGGACAACAGGAGGGACTCCATCAGGCCCATATGCCTTGTTAACCCCTTCATTACCAAAATCGATAAGGTTTACGCTTGTAAACCTAGAAAAAGTTCTGGCGAGGAACTGATAATTGTAAGGTTTACGGTGGTAAACCTGATAAGCATAGGGAGGTATAGGAGGGTAGGAGTGTTGGTTTTGGGTTTACTAGAGAGACTTGGGTTGTAAGAACTGGCAACTTGACTCTGACGTCATTCTCCTTGTCATGGCCATGCCATGGCCATATCAGAGTCCATGTCAGGGCATGATTGACATCATTTGGGTATTTTGGATATGATTTATTATTTCAAATGTTTTGGGCATATATATAGACCTATATGGTATGATATAAACAGATAAAAATAGTTGCACTAGGCATATCAGCACGTGGTTACCATGACAACCACCCTCCTAGGCCCCACAACCAACCAGCAGCCAGTTCTCACCCGCAACCCCTCAGTATCCCCCAAGCTACATGCTGTGACTGTGTGTTTTTTTGGGGGGGCTCTTTTTGCGTGATCATGGCGTCATCTGATACTGATGACGAATTTGATACAAAGCTTGCTAGTGAGTTAGATGAGTCTGACAACAATGAAACTCAGTCAGACATCAGTGAGTGAGTCAGACGATGATTATATACCAGAAAACGACAGTGATAGCGAGAGTACGAGTGATGAAAGCGAGATAGATAATTGCTCAAATCCCAGCCCTGTAGGCTCGCCATTGTTGCAGAGTCCCTGAGGACCTGCCTTCACCCTCTTGTCGGATCCATTTGCAGATCAAAGGCCACCTCCACTACCTACACTTCACCTGGACTTTCCCAACGTACATCCTGCAGTGTATCAACGCCACGAGGAGCAACATATGAGTACTGTATATACCTTTTTATGTCTGTAAAGTCTATATTTATAGGAACAACGAAAGTTTAGTAAAGTATATATATCCCTGCACGTATACTACTATAGGAAATGTATTTCAAATCATGCACAGTGTACCTCTTGGTCAACATGTACTTGAGAATATAAAAGTAATATAAAATGAAAAACAGCGCACTTATGATAAACGATCACCCCCCACGCACACGCAAGAACTTCCGGGAATTCGGTTTGACGGAGGGAGAGCGGGGCGGCTGGGGGTGGGAGACGCGGTAATGAAGAGGTTAATATTGAGGCCAGTGATGGCAGAAAATACATGCTCTGAGATGGCCTCCCAGACTTAGCAGTATCTGTCTTGTTCCAGGACTGTTGCTTACAAGTTTGGTACCTGTATGCAGTGAAGAATGTGTCAGTCTTCTCCACAGTTTGGCTGGCATACCATACTTGACAAACCTTTAGGCAAGCCATGAGCTCAGCATTCCACAACTTTTCTAACTGTGTATGCAGCATAAGGTCATTTATCCCCTCTCGAATGCGAAGGGTGTCGTCTTTCTTTCTCCACTCATCTAAGTAATCAGTCTCTCTTTCTTGGCGACACGCCCTCGTGAACTGACTCCTGGCGTCGTCAACCAAGAGACTGTGCACTTTGATGAATGCGGCCTTCATCATCTCATAGATGAGACTGTCTCCATGAATTCTGTGGAGAACATCGAGGACAGGGTCCTCAAACAAGCTAAGAAATTGGAGCCACTTAGCTGCCTCGTCCAGCTGGTACAGCTGCACCTTGTCCTCAAAATGAGCTATGAATGCCTCTGTGTCCTCACCTTCCTTGTACAAAGGAAGCTTGAGGCGCGGGGTTGCAAAAATGGATGCTGGAGGAGCACTCGTGGAGCTAGGGTCGGCGGTACCAGATGTGCCTGAAGCTAAGGGGTCTCACTTGAGCTTCAACACCTCAAGTTCGTGTTTCTCGTGTGCCTCACGCTCAGCAGGCTTGTGTGTTCATGTTCTCTCACATTCCTCGTGCTGTTCTTGCTCATGTTCATGTTCTCTCTTGTTCCTCGCGCTGTTCTCGCTCTTGTTTGTGCTGAATTTTACGCCCTTCATGGGCATCACTCATGTTGCCTTTCATAAGTGTACCATGAGAGCACATAGTCTAATTTCCTGGGGATTGGTAAGCCCCATATCCTAGGCTTTCTGTGTACATGGGTTTAAAGCCATGTTGCTAACTCAAACTGAGACTGAGTGAACTGAAGACTGACATACCGACTGCTGTTTTGCAGTCGAATGCTAATATAGTAATTGAAAGTTAAGAATATAGGCACAGGCTGGTGATGACCAGTTTTGTCTAGTAAAACAGGTAGAGGAAAAAAATTACAACTGACTTGGAAGACTTTTACTTAAAATTAAAAAAGCAGAAACAGTAACCACCAGGAAGCTAGTCCATATAAACTTTAATGATTATAACTAACAACTAGCTGAGAGCAAGTGAGTTTATTACTAGTTCGTTAATAACTTTAATGCTAGGGGTTAATATCCTGGCGAGGTCACCAGATGTCAAGGGGGAAAGTGAAGTAAGAATAAATTGCCTCTGAGAAAGTGTCTTTATCCCTGACAATTGATAGTAATAATAAATGGGTTCATCCTGATGCTAACTCCTGGGTGGTGCAAATGAATTTATGAATTACTATGAAAGAACTGGATTAACCACCATTCATGACTATTATAAGAAGTTTGTGCAGACTGGGAGTAGCAAACTAAAGTAAGCACAATATGGAGAAATGAAACACAATTCTTACATTTAATCAAGCTCAAAGAAAATAACTGTAATTTATTAATAACAAACAAAATAAATTCTTATGTTACAAGATAACGTAAATAAGTAATCACTTACTCAGTCAGACAAACATCACTTACTCAGTTAGATAGACTAGCTAATACTCTTAAGCCTTGGAAACACAGAAAGAAAATACTGGTCATTGGAGAAAATGGAGACATGGCTGTGAACACTACTTGACCGATGCCCACAGGCCACTGCAATACACACAGCACATGATGTCCACTGCCTGTTCTATCACCAACTTGGTGGACAGATGCTGGAGATGTAGAGCTGCAGGATGAACTAGGCACTCAAACCACCAAGACATTGCCTTTGACACGAGGGTAATCCCCTGTGATGCTACTTCCTTACACAGCTCTCGATGTCCATCACTTGTGGTGGCTGGGCACTAACTGACCAGGTTCCTTACACCTGGCACAAAACAATACATGATAACCAGAGGTAGGTGTGGCCTAGTTCAATGGCTAGAGAGGCAAGGTGAAGGATTGATAAATACAGTAATCTCTTTATATTCGGACGCCCAGTATTCGGATGCATCACTATTCAGACGTCGTGGGCTGTCCGACCCCCCAAATGCCCAAAAATTCGAAAAAATCCGATTTTTTGTTTTTTTGGACCGCGTCAGTTTGAATTCCCGCGCTTGCCAATAGGCTGTGTTTTTGCGCGTCGGGCCTCTCTGTTGGTCTCATTTCCCGCTCCGCTCCTGGCTCGTAAACACGCTCTGAAAAATGTGGCTGAAGTGATTGGTTTTGTGGTGATACCCTACCTCCTGCAGGGCTTGATGCTTCTCTTCACCTTCTTCATCATGTGTGTGATGATGTCCCCGCCATCTGAGAAGAGGAAAAAGTGGCTCTGACTCTGGAGAAGAGGAGGGAGATATTGGAGAAGGTGGACGCCGGGTGGCCGACATCACGGATCCTACGTGAGTTCAACCTCCCTCGCTTCTCTTTGTTTGATATCGAGAAGTCCCGAGACAAACTACAGCAGTACACAGCTGATTTCGCTTCGAAGACCAGACGAAACGTGGAGAGGAATGTGATGTTTACTCCTAAGTATCCAGACATTGACCGTTCCACGCTCATTTGGTATCGACAACAACGTGCTGCTGGTGTGTTGGTACTTGGAACAGAGCTGAAAGCTGCTGCTGAGAAGTTCGCAAGGCTACACGACACCCCAGACTTCTCCAGGACTCATCACTAGACCATACGTTAATTTACTGTTATGTACAGTGCAGTGAAGTGATGTGATCCCAGTTATGCGAAAGAAAACTTTGTGGAAAGTGCTGGTGAGAAGTGCTGGTGATTGTAAAGTGCAGCGGAAATGCTAAGGTGTGAGAGGTGCAAGGTCTTCCTGTCAGAGTCTGAGATGACCGAGCGGGTTATACATGAGGCGGCATCATTCTCGTAAGTACCCTAACTTCATCAAAATTCGTTGTTTTATTCTTTCCATATCATTAATCTCATGCATAAACTTTGTGAAAGATGATTTCCATAATGATTTTCATGTCTAACCTGTTTTCAGCATGCTGTAAATGGGTTAAAAAATTACCCTAAATGTTAATCATAATTTCCTGCTTTCAATTTAATTTTTTCATGCACGGTTTTTAAGTGCACCAGCTATGAAAAAGGTGAATGCCATTGATTTGTTTGCAAGATGATTACCATAAAGATTTTCATGTTTAACCTGTTTTCATCATGCTGTAAATGGTTTTAAAAATTACCCTAAATGTTAATCATAATTTCCTGCTTTCAATTTAATTTTTTCATGCATGGTTTTTCAGTGCACCAGCTATGAAAAAGATGAATGCCATTGATTTGTGTGAAAGATGATTACCATAAAGATTTTCATGTCTAACCTGTTTTCAGCATGCTGTAAATGGGTTAAAAAATTACCATAAATGTTAATCATAATTTCCTGCTTTCAGTTTAATTTTTTCATGCATGGTTTTTAAGTGCACCAGCTATGAAAAAGGTGAATCGTTTCGTTTCGTTTTTGAAGGCTGCAACATGCTTGCATGCGTCGGCCTTTTTGGATTGAAGCGTGTAGCATTTTATGACCGGATGCCCTTCCTGATGTCTACCAATGACCCTTGGGTGGATTCGATCCTCCAACCCTACGGCCAGAGCGGAGCGCTCTAACCCACTGAGCCACGGCTCAGTGAATTTCATGTCCGGTCATAACTTAACCTAACCTAACCTAACCATTTTTCTGGTAACAATTTACATCATTTACTTTATTTGATGCTTTGTATCCAATAATTTAGTGCATAAAATGTGAAAAAAGATGATTTCCATGTCTGATACTTACTTATACTATGGTGGCAAGTTCTGAGCACCTATGCCTTACTCACCCCAAAATCATCATTTTTTGGTTAAAATTCAATTAATTCATGCATTGTTTGCATTATTTATGTGAAAAGGGACCTAAATAAGTGCTATACATGTCCGGTAGGGAGGTAGGAAGGTAGTTTTCTGATTTAGGTTAGGTTAGGTTAGGGTCATGAATGACCGATGCTGGAGCTTCAGGACCAATATTCGGACAAAACCAGTGTCTGGACATGCCTTTGGCTCTATTACGTCGAATAGTGGAGGGATTACTGTACACAAAAATATCTCTTAGTGAAACATTACAGTATATGAGAGAGGGGGGTGTGAGTTGGGAGCGTGGTAGTGAAATGGCAGGGGACAGAGTGACATGGAGGCGATTTGTTTGTGGCCACCCTGTTCGGGATTGAGGCGTCTGGCAATAGATAGATAGACTTTCACTCATGATACAGTGATGAATGTTTTGAAAAAAACTTTCAAATCTGAGTGCAAACACAAGTGGTTAACTGAGCGAAGTTCTGTGGGGTTTCACTACTGTTTGTGAGTTCCATTAATAATAATACTGTAATACAGTGTCACGAATGACATAATAACATGATCTCGCAAATTCGTGACATACACAACACACCACAAATACACTTAGCTTCCTATGCAGATGACATAACACTACCATGTACACACCAAAACGCAAATGCAGCTGCACACGTCCTCCAACCTTACTGCAATGCACTACATGAATGGTCCGCCACAAGCAGACTCAAAATAGCCCCAGCCCCCAGCCAAGCAGTGACCCTTCTCACAAACTAGACAGCAGAACATGTCACACTCCACACCTCATCATAAACAACACCTCCTTACCATACACACACACACACACACACACTACAAGTCAAAGAAATAGAACTAGATATACCCTCACAAGTAGAACTGATTGCAGTAGAGATTAACACATCTGAAGGGAAAATAATTGTGGCAAACTTATACATGCCATCCAGAACACACACACTCGCACTGCAAGTCAAAGAAATAGAAATAGAATATACCCTCACAAGTAGAACTGATTGCAGTAGAGATTAACACATCAGATGGGAAAATAATTGTGGCAAATTACACATGCCATCCAAAACAAACACACACACACACACACAGCCTATATAAATGAAGGGATGCTGAGAAAGATAACATCATTCATCTGACCATCCCCGGAGTATGCATCAGTAACCTGGAATCCTCATTTCAAAAAACACGTAGATTAGATTGAAAGTGTACAAAAGGCCGCTACAAGATGGGCACCAAGCTTAACCCCTAAACCGCGGGGTTGTGTGAGGCGGTCCTGGCACTACCAGCCGGTGGCAATTCGCGCTCTGGCTTATTTTTATAAAATATAGGCCCAAACTAGTCTGAGTGATATAAATAGCACTCAGGACTCTCCAACATTTTTTCATATATATTTATATTTTGAAGGCCCCGGCTAATTAAAAAGAAAACGGAGGCACCCAACTGACGGCCCACGGCTTGAGCCATCACCACTGAGCGTCATGAAAGTGATAGCCCGTGGTTAAGTGGTTATGGTTACTAAGCTATGATGAAAGACTAGAAATATTGAATCTACCAGCACTACAGGAGAGAAGGAAAAGAGGAGACACGATGCTATATAAATGCGTCTCAGGGAAAGAGAAAATAGACGTAAATGAGTATGTTGGCAATGGGGAAGCATCTGCAAGAGGACAGTGCAAAAAACTACATAAAAAAGAGAGGCAATAAAGATGTAAGGAAACTCAGTTTCCCAAATAGGGCAATTGATCAGTGGAATGCTCTGCCAAATGAAACAGTGTGTGCCAAAACAATTCATAAATTTAAGGATATGTATGATAAAAATGGTTTAATACATGGGACAGAATGAACCAGTGTGTGCCAAAACAATTCATAAATTTAAGGATATGCATGATAAAAATGGTTTAATACATGGGACAGTACGAACTTGACTCATTCCTGTAAAGATACAATTAGGTAAGAACACATACACACACACAAAATCCTTGGTGTAACATACAGTACATCAATGTCATTTAAACAACACATCACAAACATTAAAAATAAATTAATACCCAAGACTCAACCCCCAAGGTCACTTGCCCATACAACATTCGGACACAACAGAAAAAACACCAGCACAGTATACAAACAATATGTATGTTCAGTGATGAACAACGCAAGTCCTGCTTGGGTTTCTAACCTCACTGAAGCAAACTACAACCTACAGACCATACAGAGCAAAGCCCTCTAAATAATCACAGGTTGCACAGCTACTACACCTACAGTCGATCTACACCAAAAAACCAAAGTCTTCAGTCAAGGATCATCTAGACATGAGAGGCACACAAATTCTTGCTGCAGCCTCCACAACCCCATACCATCCACTATACTACATGGTAGCACATCCATACACACACACACCAAGGAACATCAAAACAACACAGAGCACATGATATTATATACAAATACTGTCATCTCTCTCCCCTCGCTCGTCTCAAACCAGCTTCCAGAAGCATATCCATGCTCATATCACCCACCGCTCCATTCATTCACTCATAGACAACAAACACACAGCTGCATGCACATCCTTCTGAAATCCAGCCTTCTGAGTCCTACCTCTCTTGTGAGGACAGGGTCCACCTGGCCTAGCTGAGATGTGGGCATCATCCAGCCCTCTTGAGTTATCAGAAGAGGCTGGAGGACTCCATCACTGATGCCTGTCCAGGATGCAACACAGCATCCCCATACTATTAAGCACATTATGGAAGACTGCATTGCATACAATCGCTTGCACCAACAACAGAACATACACTCCTTGAGAGCTCTGTGGGAAAGCCCGATCTCAGCCGTGGCCTTACTTAGGGACTCAGGAGGGCTGTTCAGCCAGACTGCCTAGGGAACAGCTACTACTACTATTACAATACAGACAGGTGCTGGTGAAGGACGTCCTTCGTGGTGACACTTATATTACTATACTCGGTTTCTCGGAGTCTGACGCACAGATTTTGCCAGCTGAGGACAGATGGATTTGGTAACACTGCGCGATGCAGTTGCGCGGTCATTGGTCAAATTCCGTTGTGTTTGAATGTACACCAAAATGACTTTGTATTCCAACCACCACCTTCATTTGTTTGCAAGATACTGGATTATACAGAAACAAATTAAAGCATTGATATCTTTAATGATAAATATGTGCCTTTTTAAATTACTAGAGATAAACCTTAACGACATTGATAACAAAACTAAGTAGAGTCGTGACTGGATGCATACGGACAACAGTCAGCGACTGATTTACTTGTTTAAATTCATTTCATTATGTTTGATTTCATTCATACTGCACGTGGTTTTATTACAGCAGTGTAGTTCAAGTACTATTTTCTCATGGGGTTTCCTTTTATCATACTTTCCTTTTTTCCACCATTAACAAAAATTCGGTTCATTCTACAGTCATGTAATCCATTACTTTCCCGGCTCCTCTCTGTCGAGGGGAGAGATACGTCATGCTTGAGGAGAGGGTGCATGGTGGCCAGGGATAGGGTGTCCATCTGTATGTCTATCTCTTATGATACTTATGAAAATGTTCAGGAAAATCAAACAACAAACAATGTAAGAAATAAATTTTACTAAATCTGACTATGAATGCAAACAAATGCAGATTTTTAAAGCTACTGTTACCTATGAAGGTAGTGAAAATGTGTATGTACATTATATATATTGAGAAAAGCATGTACTGGCCCCAGTGAGGTGTGTGTGTGTGTGTGTGTGTGTGTGTGTGTGTGTGTGTGTGTGTG
>JAGKTI010003263.1:39490-59031 GCA_018397915.1 Birgus latro
AAAACCTCGATTTAACGGACTTCAATAGACTGGAATTCGCTTTTATCGGACTCGAGAAGCTACCGGACTAAACTCCTATACTGTATTCTAGATAAAAGCAAGTGTGTTTTATGATGTTGGATTTCCTAACATACAGGGTATTGCAAGCGCTGTGAAATATTAAATAGAATCATTCTTGTGCAACCGATCATATACATAGATATGTTAAATTGTGTTAACCTATGGAAAATTAGGGTGAATGTACTAAATCTAGAGTAATCTTTGGTGATAAGTTGTGCGTCTGGGAATTAGATCTGCGAGTCCTTTAGAGACCGTGGTTAATGCAAGTCACGCCAGAATTTGAAATATTCTCTTCTCTTTATTGGTGTACCTCGTGTTAGGTTAAGAGGTCAAGTTATATGTATAATTAATGTATGTAAATTGTTGATCGGGTGTAAAATTCATCGGTGTGCAGTATTATCAACATCTTGTTGAGTGTAAAAGCCCAAGGATCTTATCAGTGGTGGGGTTCACTCGATTAATAAGTTTTGTACCGTGATATGTGAGTCAGCCTGATTTATTTTCTGTGGAGGAGAGAGCATTATTTTTCCCAGTTATTCTGGAGGAATCAGAGACTGAAGTATAACTGTGTACTAGTTACTGTTGTTCGAAGGATAATTTTCTTTTATGTATGTTAAGGTTAGTAAATCATAGATAATTATTTTTCTTATGTGTTTGATCTAAACTCCTCTGGGAAGTTGATTGTGAGATCGAGTGGCCTGCAGGGTATGTTACTATCTATAGAATTCACGCACTCTAATTACTCATGCTACCCTGATTACTGTAAAGGCCTCAGTGTCCCATCTTTCGCTGAGCGGGACTAATAACTTCTTTCCTGGCAAACGCTGGGTGGTGGCAGCCTACCAAAATTATTTCTACTTCTACCTGTTGGTATTTCTTCCTAGTGGTAATCAATTTCACGAGGCCTTCCTTAAAATTCAAGGATTTCTTCCTCAGTAGTAATCAGTATTCAGTAATCGGTAAAAAATAAATATATATAGTACCAAAATTTGCCGCCGTTACACTGGTGACGTATAAACGGTGTGATAGATAAATCTTCATCATATTGAGAGAACCCAAAATTTTCTCCCTTACATAATGAAGGAGGGAAGGAAGGCAGGAGGGAATGTGAGAAGCAAGGGAGGATGATAGAAAGGAAGGCACGATACTGGACAAGGCCATTGGACTTCACTGATATTTTCTTCAATGTTAGTTCCTCGTTCCTTAACATACAGTATTTAAATATAAGGAAGAGGGAGACACTGTTATGTAGAAGAGAGTTGTAATATAGTGAGAGAGGAGGAAGAGGAATGGCTGAGGGAATGATAGTAGCATGTTTGAGGAGCACTTCTTCCCTGGCCATTTTCTGACATGATTGATTGATGGATAGACAGATGGGTTAATAGATAAATAGCTATACAGATAGATACTAATTTAAATGTCCTGCCACACAGGGGGAACAGAATTAGTGCTGGTATTAGATGTGGGTTGTCTTATAGGAAATCAGGTTCTCTCTCTCTCTCTCTCTCTCTCTCTCTCTCTCTCTCTCTCTCTCTGGCCCAGATTTTGTCCTTTAGCAGGTAATTTCCTATGGCTGTGACTGAAAATGCTACAGCACTACACTTTCCTAGGCACTTCTTCGTGACTAGCAGCATATTTTAGTACTAATTTCTTGCAATAGTTCAGTATTCAAGATGAGATATGGCAATAGGAAGCCAAGTTAGAGTTCTTCATCAACCCTTGTCTCTTGGCAGAGCAGACCCATCAGCCACAGGTAAGCAATGGGGAGAGCATGGATGTTTGGTTCCTGGATGGATGCTGCATATGCATCTCTCCACCCAGTTAACAAGGGCACCATAGTAGGCTTCACACCATCATGTTACCTGGTGATATGGTTACCACCCAGCATTGTAGATGGTTTCCTGGGCTGCAGGAAAACATTAGGATTGTCAGTAGGTGTTGAGCTGCCTGAAGTGGAAAGAAGAGTAATAAAAGTGACAGGAAGGAAAGGGAGAAATAGGAAGAGGAGGACAGACCCAGAAACAGTGATAAAAGTGAAAGGAGAAGTAGGAAGAGAGGAGGACAGACAGACAGACTGAGGTGAAGGAAGAAGTAGTAAGAATGAGCAGACACAAAGAGGTGAAGGAAGAAGTAGGGAGAAACGAGGACAGACAGAAACAATGATAGGAGTGAAGGAAGATGTAGGAAGAGAGGACAGACAGTCAGTGATAGAGCGAAGGAAGAAAGGAGGACAGACAGAAACAATGATAGGGGTGAAGGAAGATGTAGGAAGACTCAGTGATAGAGGTGAAGGAAGAAGTTGGAAGAGACAAACTTTCATAAGTAGTTTCACTGTGTGTGTGTGTGTGTGAGAGAGAGAGAGAGAGAGAAAGGCAATGTGCATGTCGTTCCTGATCCTGGGGAGCAATATATTGCAGAATTGTCATTAAATTGATGACAGTTATTTTCTGTGTCAGACTTTAGTATAACAACAATAAGACATTCCACTGGTTCTATAATGAGTGATTTTATTGGTGTTCAAGTGAGGTTTCTATTTGTGTGTCTGTTTGCAAATTCATCTATTGCCAGACGCCTTAATCCCGTAAGGTGTGTGTTATGCTACATACTCGAGGCTCAACCTCTTGCTTCCTGAGTATGAGGAACTGATCTGGGGTTCTTTTCAAGACCGGGTCTAGAGCATGTAACCAGAGGAACAGGGCTCAAAAACACAGGCCAGCCAATCTTACACATATATTGTCATACAAACATACAGTACTGGGCAGAAAATTGGTTTAGCCATTAAGGTTTTAAATTTCCCGGGCTAGCGCGGCCTCAGGATTGCCTTTGTTGGTGCGCCGGTGGAAGTAGATCGTTGGGTGGTTGGCTTTTTTTTGTAGTGATGGTGCAGTTGTGAAGGCATAGTCTTTAATTTTGTGTGTGGCTGCTAATGAGGTGTATTTAGTGCGGTGTGTGGCTAATGAGGTGGAGGCAAGACAAGGTGGAGGACAAGAGGGATTGGGAGTTGGTGTGCAATGGCAGGCGGAGTTACTCCGCCGCCAACCCTGGACGCCATTAGGAGGGTGCTGCAACTTTCGTGTATTTTGGCCATGGTTTACACGCTGTCCTGGATTATGTACCACCCTCAAGAGAGGTGAGTGCTGTAGCCTTGTTTGTGGTAGGTTAAGGGGGGTTGGAGGCCGTAATGAGGTGGAATAGTCAGGATATCTGAGTGGCGGCGGGTGCTGTGGCCCAGTGAACAAAATGCATTGCCGTATTTCTGTATGCTATTTATTCCTAGGCCATGTCAAGCAGTGGTTGTGTCACTTGCATTTAGTTAACATAGTATCTTTAGCTACTGTAGGGGGTGGCGGTGGTGGTGGTGGTTTGTAGGGAGAATGGAGGGGAGGGATGACGTGAGGGGGAGGGAGGGAAGGAGAAAGACGAGAGTTGGAAAGGAAGGAAATGAAAGGCGGAAACAAGGGATGTGTAGGGAGGGAGGAGGAGGAGGTGGTGGTGGTGGTGATAAGTGGTGGTGGTGGAGGAGAGGGGGGGGGTGGAGGAAACAAGGGGTGTGATTGGAGGGAGGTGATGGTGGTGGTGGTGGTGGTGATGATTGGTGGTGGTGGTGGTAGTGATGATGATTGGTGGTGGTGGTGGTGGTGATGATGATGATGATTGGTGGTGGTGGTGGTGATGATGATGATGATTGGTGGTGGTGGTAATGGTGGTAGTTTGTGGTGGTTGGTGGTGGTAATTGCAGTGGTGATATAATCCTGTTCATTCAGTCATTATTATCGGTGTAACCATCATCATCACCCTATTGATACAATCTGTGTGTGTGTGTGTGTGTGTGTGTGTGTGTGTGTGTGCATTTGCGCGTGTGTGTGTGTTTATCGAATATTCTAGAAACTAAGGGAGAGAGAGAGAGAGAGAGAGAGAGAACGAACGAACGAGAGAGAGAGAGAGAGAGAGAACGAACGAGAGGAAGAGAGGGGGGGATGGAGGGGGGAGAGGAGGGATGGAGGTGGAAGGATGGTGGATGGAGGAAGCGTGTTTATCAAGGAGGAAGGAAGATTGATAACAAGAGATGGAGAGACAAGGAGAAAGGAAGGAAAGAAAAGGTAAGAGAGAGAGAGGTGGAGGAAACAGGGGGAGGAGGAGAGAACTAGTGGGGGTGGAGGGAAGGGAGGGGGACTGGAGGAAAAGTGTTTTTCAGGGAGGAGGAAGAAGTAGAAGGAAGACAAAGGAGAAGGAAGGAAAGGAAAGGAGGAAAAAAGGATGGAAAGGAAAGGAGGAAAAAAGGAAGGAAGGAGAGAAATGGAGAGAGAGAGAGGGGTGGAGGAAAGAGGGGGTGTGAAGGGAGGGAGGTGGTGGAGGAAACTAGTGGAGGGAGGGAGGGAATGTGGGGGTAAGTGGAATGTGCCGGGGTTGGGTCAGTCAGGCTGCAGCGGTCACTGGTGAAGGGTTACAGTTTGGGTGAGACATTTTAGCCTTTATCTCTCCATTAATTGCCTCGTTGGTGAGGATATTGAGTTTAATTGGTGATGTAAACTTGTCTCAGTGTCTCTAAAGCGGACTCAGGTGATTGGAATGGTACCTTTATCTCTCCATTAATTGCCTCGTTGGTGAGGATATTGAGTTTAATTGGTGATGTAAACTTGCCTCTGTCTCTCTAAAGGACTCAGGTGATTGCAATGGTACGAAAATAGCAGGGCAGAGCTGGGTGTGCACTTTGGGTGGGGTGTGTGGGTGTAGATTTTGGGGTGTGAATGTGTGAAGGTTTTGGGTATGTATGTGTGTAGATTTTGGGTATGTATGTGTGTAGATTTTGGGTGTGTTTTTGTAGGTTGGGGTGTATGTGTGTGTGTGTGATTGGGGTGTGTGTAGATTGGGGTGTATTTGTGTGTGATTGGGGTGTATGTAGATTGGGGTGTGTGTGTGGAATGTTGGCTTTCAATTTTTGCATATTCATAGGAGGAGGCTGTAGCACTGGTCGAACAGGGTGGTACTCCCGAGGGGAATGGGAATGCTGGTGATAGGGAGAGCTGGAGCTCCTGTTTCATTAGCTACCTAACCATCCCCCTTTACTGACCTTTTCAGTGTGACAGTAACATGGAGATTAGACCAACATACTCTCCCAAACATTTCCTCTAACTATCCTATGCATTACACCACATGCGCTTTACATATTACACAACGTATCCCACTATGTTGCAGGGGTTGACACCAGCAAGGGCATGCAGCCAGAAAACTTTGCCCCTGCTACCTAGTGGCGGACTTTGGGGGGAGGCGTGACTGGGATTCCTCTGGCATAGGTCATGGGTCCTGGGTCCGGGGCGAGATGAGGCTCAAACCTGTGCTAGAGGGTACAGGGCATTGCGGTTCCCAGGCTGCCGCTTCCGCTTAATAGAGAGGGGCCTGAACCTGGGAGATGCGCCCCAGGAGGCTGCCCTATCAGTGGGTGTATAATGGCGGGGCAGTTGCAGTGCCATGGCGCGCTTGGAGGGTGTCCCTGCAGCTGTCCTGGTAGGGTGCCCCGAGGCCACTACCACAGCCACTGGTAAGCTGGTGGGCTAGGGGTCCCAGATCCATTGCCTGGACCTGGGACTGTGCAATGAGTCGGGCCTTTGGAATGTTTACCCCCCTTTATCTTAACGACTATTAACTACAAATACAAGCATTGAAGCAAGCCTGAGGACATCAAATCACCCAGGGGGTTTAGGGTGCGTTCATGGAATGTGGGAAGTTTTAGAGGAAGAGCGGGGGAAGTTGTTGAGGCATTCAGTAGGTGGTGGCTGGATGTGGCATGTTTGCAGGAAGTCCGGTACAGGGGTGGATCAGCCAGAAAGATTGTTGGGAAGGATTTCTACTATAAGTTGTTTTGGCAGGAGGGAACTGATGGATATGGGGGTGTGGGTGTGTTGGTTGCAGAGAAATGGGAGGAATATGTCATGAATGTTATGAGAGTAAGTGATAGGATATTAGTAGTGAAAATTTGGATCGGGCGGAAAATGATTTCAATTATATCGGCATATGCTCCACTGGTAGGATTGGATGACGCAGAGAAGGATAGATTTTGGGATGATTTAATACGTGTAGTAAGTGGTATGGGTGATGATGAGGTAGTGGTTCTGGGAGGGGATTTAAATGGTCATGTGGGTGAAGCAGCTCAAGGTTATGAAGAAGTCCATGGAGGATGTGCATATGGTGTGAGGAATGCGGAAGGGGAAAGAATTCTCGAGTTTGGGGAGGCTATGGACATGATTGTGTGCAACACACATTTTAGGAAAAGAATGAGCCGTTTGATTACGTACGAGTCCGGGGGGAAATAGTAGTCAGATTGATTATTTTCTGGTCAGGAGGGTTGATAGGAGATTAGTGAGGGATGTTAAAGTTATAGGAAGCGAGGAGTGTGTCCAGCAGCACAAACTGTTGATTTGTGACATGGTGCTTAAGGAATGAGTGATGAGGAGGAGGGCATATGTGCCTGGGAGGAAAATATGGAAGCTGGGAAACCAGTCAGTAAGGGATGCCTTTTATAGTGAGATGAGAGTGGTGGCTGAACAGGAAGCCGTAGATAGAGGCGTTAATGAACAGTATAGGGCCCTTAAGAACAACCTCTTGAGAGTTACCGATGCAATATGCGGTTGAACAAGAGGCCCACCAAGACATAAAGTAACTTGGTGGTGGGATGAGGGTGTAGAAGCTGCAGTTAAGGAGAAAAGAAGGCTTTTCTGGGAATGGAAGAAGGGTGGTAACAGGGAGGAGTACTTGGCTGCCAAGCGCAGGGCGAAGTCTGAGTCACAGAGACTTTTACTTGATAATCTAAATCATGGAGAAAGGAAAAATATGATTTTTAGGGTGGTAAATCAGGTGAAGAGGGATAATCGGGATATTGTAGGTGAGCAGTGTGTGAAGAATGATGATGGAAGGGTAGTGGTGAACAGTGAGGATATTAAAGATGCAAGGAGAGAGCATTATAGCCGGTTGTTGAATGAGGAGTTTGATTGGGATAGAGAAGATTTGGAGCCAGCTGATCCAGTGTTTGGCCCTTGGCCTTTGATTGACGCTGCTACTGTGAGTGAGGCAATAGGCAGGATGCGGGTGGGGAAGGCGGCAGGTGTGTCTGGGTTGACTGCCGAAATGTTGAAGGGCTCAGGAGATACTGGGGTGAGGTTAGTCACTGACCTGATAAATATGATTATATATGAGTGTGTTGTCCCACACAACATAGAGATTGAAAGTAATGCAAGTATAAGTGGCTGGGGAATGGCAGGGAGAAGGAGGGTTGTGAGAAGAGAGGAAGAAATCACCAGGATGGAAGTGGTGGAAGCAATGAAGAAAGTTAAAATGGGGAAAGCCCCAGGAATTGATGGAGTGTGTGGTGAAATGCTGAAGCATGGGGGAGAGATAGTAATAGAATGGATGTGGAAGGTTTGCAGATTGGCTTGGGAGGAGGGTTAGAGTCCCTGAGGATTGGAAGTCAGGTATAATTATTCCTCTGTACAAAGGAAAAGGGGAAAAAGCAGTGTGTGGTAATCATAGAGGCATTTGCCTTCTCAGTGTAATAGGAAAAGTATATGGTAGGATACTTATTGACAGAGTTAGGGAAATTACTGAGGAATTAGTTGCAGAAGAACAAGGAGGTTTTAGGAAGGGAAGAGGTTGTGTAGACCAGATATTCATTCGTAGATCCTTAGTGGCAAAGTTTCTAGAGAAGGGCAAGAAGTTGTATGCAGCCTTCATGGATCTGGAGAAAGCATATGACAGGGTGGATAGACAAGGTTTGTGGAAGGTATTAAGAATATATGGAGTGGATGGGAAGTTGTTGAAGGCAGTGAAGAGTATGTATGAGGGTGCTAAGGCTGCAGTGCGGGTGGATGGTAAACTGAGTGAATCTTTCCAATTGAAGGTTGGATTGAAACAAGGATGTGTCATGTCTCCATGGTTGTTCAGTCTGTACATGGATGGGGTTATAAAAGAGATACAAGGTCGGGCAGTGGATGTTGGAGCTGCCCTAGTGAGAGAGGGCAGTGTTTGGAAACTCCCTGTACTGTTGTTTGCAGATGATACTGTGTTGTTGAGCAAAGACAAAAGGGAGCTGCAAGGCTTGGCAGATGAGTTTTGGAGAGTGTGTAAGAAACGGAATCCAAAGGTGAATGTGGGGAAGAGTAAAGTGATGGTCTTCAAGAGAAGTGAAGCCAGTGAATGTACAGTGAGATTGGATGGGAAGGATATGGAGAATGTGAGTGAATTTAAGTACTTGGGCAGTGTGATGAGTAAGGATGGAAGTCTGGAGGGTGAAGTGCTTGAAAGGGTGCAGCAGGGAAGGAAGGTTGCTGGTTCGTTGAAAACAGTGATACGAAACAGGGAGGTGAGCATGGAAGTGAATAAGTTGTTACATGACTATTGTGATACCAACTCTGACATATGGAAGTGAGACTTGGACCCTGTTGGAAGGACAGAAGTTAAGAGAGAGAGCAGTGGAAATGAGTTATTTGAGAGGAGCATGTGGAGTCACATGGAGAGACAGACTATCAAATGAGGAAGTGAAGGAGCATTGTGGTGTGGTTGAGGACGTGATGGAAAGCGTTATGAGAAAGACGTTCAGGTGGTTTGGACTTGTGGAGAGGATGGAGAGTGAAAGACTGACGAGGAGAGTGTATGTGGGTGAGGTGGAGGGGGCGAGAGGGAGGGGGAGGCCGAGGATGAGATGGAGGGATGGAGTGGAGAGGTATATGAGAGAGGGGGGTGTGAGTTGGGAGCGGGGTAGTGAAATGACAGGGGACAGAGTGACATGGAGGCGATTTGTTTGTGGCCACCCTGTTCGGGATTGGGGCGTCTGGGAATAGATAGACAGATAGTGTTGTCCCAGATGATTGGCTGAAGAGTGTAATTGTAAATGTGTACAAAGGGAAGGGTGATGCCCTGGAAAGGGGAAATTACAGAGGTCTAAAGCTCTTAGATCAGATAATGAAAGTAATGGAGAGAGTTCTAGAAGGTATGATTAGAGAAAGAGTGAATATCGATGAGATGCAGTTTGGGTTTTTGCCAGGCAGGGGGACCACTGATGCCATATTCATTGTTGGACAGCTTCAGGAAAAATATATTGGAAAGAAAAGGGAATTGTATTTTGTTTTTGTTGACTTGGAAAAGGCCTTTGACAGAGTCCCTAGAGAGGTGGTGAAGTGGGCAATGAGAGAGCTAGGGTTGGAAGAGTGACTGGTTAGTGTGGTTATGGCCAAGTACGTGGGTGCTCGCACCCAGGTAAGAGTGAATGGAGCTTTGAGTGATGAGTTTCCCGTGAATGTTGGTGTGCATCAGGGGTCAGTTTTGAGTCCCTTGTTTTTTATCATGGTGCTTGAAGCCCTCTCACGTGATTTCAGAGATGGACTCCCATGGGAGATGTTGTATGCTGATGATTTGGTGTTGATTGCAGAGACTGAAAAGGAGGCGGAGGAAAGATTTAAGAAGTGGAGAGATGGTATGGGGTACAAGGGCTTAAGGGTAAATGCAGATAAAACAAAAGTGATGATATCTAGGGTTGGTGGCGGTACAATCAGAGGAGAGGGAGAGTGGCCATGTACAGTTTGCCACAAGGGTGTGGGAAGTAATTCCATCTTGTGTAGTGTTTGTGATAAATGGGTGCACAAGAGATGTAGTGGTATTAGAGGTAGACTGCGAGATGATGCTGTGTCATGTGTGCGGCGTGTCGGGGAGAGCAGGTGGAGATTGTTAGGTATGAGAGGGTTGAACTTGCAGGTGAGTCTCTTGAGTGTGTTGAGGAGTTTTGTTATTTGGGAGACATGTTATGTGTCGGAGGTGGGGCTGGAGTTAGCTCAGTTGCTAGGGTGAGAAGCGGTTGGAAGAAGTTCAGGGAGCTGTTGCCTCTCCTGACATTGAGAGGGCTCTCCTTACGTGCTAAGGGGTCTTTGTATGCAGCATGTGTTAGGAGTGTGATGCTGCATGGTAGTGAGACCTGGGCAGTAAAGGAAGAGGATATTCGCAGGCTTAAACGTACAGAAATGACAATGATTAGGTGGATGTGCAGTGCGTCCCTGCATGCAAGGCCTGGGGAGGGCTGGGTTTACGATGGAAGAGTTGAGAGGTAGGATGGGACTGGATTGTATTGGTGTTGTGATGAGGAGAGGTAGGCTGAGGTGGTTTGGACATGTGGAGAGGATGGGGGATGATAATTGGGTACAGAGGGTGAGAGGTGTTAATATTGGGGGAGGGGTAGACTGAGAAAGACACTGGATGAGGTCATTAAGTGTGACTTAAGGGTTAAGGGACTGAACAGGAATGCTGCCAGGGATCGAGCAGCGTGGAGAGCTGTCATTAGGTGACCAAGGCCGACGCATGCAAGCATGTTGGTGCATTCAAAAACGAAACGAAACATGGTTATTATGGATTTGTGTGTGTGTGTGTGATGGCTTACAAGGCTTTGCTCTTTCAGGAGTGTGAGTTGCTGAGAGGGCAGCCTGACGGTGAAGAAAAGGAGGACCTGGAGGTGAAGCAATGTGTGGGCATCCTCTCTAGCATCGGCCATGAGAGAGACTGCTACCACACTACCACAACCATCACTTTGGGGGACATTTACTTGGATACATAATAGGTGAATATGCCAAAACCTTCTCAGTTATTATTATTTTATGCCTGCTGCCTCCATGTGGCTTTTGTGCTTGTCAGGGAGGAGGAAGAAATGGAAGGAAGACAGGAGAAGGAAGGAAAGGAAAGGAGGAAAAAAGGATGGAAGGAGAGAAAGGGGGAGAGAGGTGTGGAGGAAAGGGGGGGTGTGAATGGAGGGAGGTGGTG
Source organism: Birgus latro (assembly GCA_018397915.1). Classification (NCBI taxonomy): domain Eukaryota; kingdom Metazoa; phylum Arthropoda; class Malacostraca; order Decapoda; family Coenobitidae; genus Birgus; species Birgus latro. Next base: position 50,345 of record JAGKTI010003263.1, read on the forward strand.
GAGGAAACTAGTGGAGGGAGGGAGGGAATGTGGGGTCAGTCAGGCTGCAGCGATCACTGGTGAAGGGGTACAGTTTGGGTAAGACATTTCAGCCTTTATCTCTCCATTAATTGCCTCGTTGGTGAGGATATTGAGTTTAATTGGTGATGTAAACTTGCCTCAGTGTTTCTAAAGCTGATTCAGGTGATTGCAATGTTACCTTTCTCTCCATTAATTGCCTCGGTGAGGATATTGTTTAATTTGTGGTGTAAACTTGCCTCATTGTTTCTAAAGCTGACTCAGGTGATTGCAGTGGTACGAAAATAGCAGGGTAGAGCTGGGTGTGCACTTTGGGTGGGGTGTGTGGGTGTAGATTTTGGGGTGTGTATGTGTGAAGGTTTTGGGTATGTATGTGTGTAGATTTTGGGTGTGTTTTTGTAGACTGGGGTGTATATATGTGTGTGTGATTGGCATGTGTGGAGATTGGGGTGTATATGTGTGTGTGATTGGGGTGTGTTTGTGTGTGTGTGTGTGTGTGTGTGTGTGTGTAGATTGGGGTGTATATGTGTAATGTTGGCTTTCAGTTTTTGCATATTCATGGTTATTATGGATTTGTGTGTGTGTATGATGGCTTACAAGGCTTTTCTTTTTCAGGGGGGTGAGCTGGGGAGAGGGCAGCCTGACTGAAGAAAAGGAGGACCTGGAGGTGAAGCAGTGTGTGGGCATCCTCTCCAGCATTGGCCATGAGAGAGACTGCTACCACACTACCACAACTACCACAGCCATCACTTTGGGAGACATTTACTTGGATACTTAATAGGTGAATATGCCAAAACCTTCTCAAGTATTATTATTATTATTATTATTATTTTATGCCTGCTGCCTCCATGTGGCTTTTGTGGGAGGGTTAGGTGTATAACTTTCTCAGCTCTAGGGCCAAGTGTAGTCAGATTGGCAGGGCAATTTTGAGTAGTAACCAAGGAAATTCGTGACCAAGGCTCTTCGTAAAGATCCCTAACCCTTTTCAGTCACTTCTTTGCCAGGTGTAGTCAAAGACAGAAAATAAAACCCACACTTGAAGACAATGAATATATGTACCAAACAGTTTCGGTGGACACTGCCACCATCTTCAGTGGTCAAGATAGAGAGAGGAAATGACATTTTGACAGTACAAGGGCTCCATTTTATGCGTGTGTGTGTGGAAGGGAGGGGTAAAGGTGTGGTGGGATCGGGTGGATTGTAAGCGGGGATTTCCCAAGAGTGAAAGGGGGGGACACCACCAGACAGGTCAGGTGTAATTCCTGTCTGACCTCACCTGTGTCGGTGCGGGAAGGGACCTTTCCACCAGGGACCTCATTATGGGATCTAGCTTGTACAGTCACGCTCCCTAATTTAGACCCACCCCATTCCAAGCCCAGAGCTGAGAGAGGCAGTAGCCAGGGCTCTTAAACGAACGCATTTATTTATTAAGAGAAATAATATATTCAGGTCTTACCTTTTTTTATGCCCTATGTTTTCCAAAATTTACTGTCTAATACCATCCAGCATTGTCCTCTTCAGTAAATGAGTGTTTCATAAGAGGTGAGGGTGGAAAGGAATGCAGTAAGGTGGAGAATGAATGTTGGATGCGAGAGGGAGGAGGGGTTTGAGGGGTTGAGTGGGGGAGGGGGGGGGGGCTAGTAAACGCGTTCGTTTAAGAGCCGTGGCTACTGCCTTCCTCAGCTCTGGGCTTGGCTCGGGGTGGGTCTAAATTATGGAGCGTGACTGTACATGCCTTCACTAAGGTTGAAATTCTCGTATTTTTGGATACACATGCCTTCAGTGTGGGTGTTTTACCTATAAATTATCACAGTTTCTTGCCAATAAACTAGCCTCTGTAGTAGGTACAGTATCCTCAGTACACGTAAAGAACTCCTAGGATTTTATAGAAAATTAAATCACTTGACTTTTTCTCCGGTAAAATGGTTAGCTTCGATGTTGATTCATTGTTTACCAAAGTTCCCATTAATGATGTTTTGGAATTTCTAGCTAAAAAATTGCTGGAATGTGACTTTGACTTGGGTATGCCAGCTGACTGTTTCATAGAACTCGTAAAACTATGTGTGACGTCGAATGCTTTCTCATTCAGCAACAACTTCTACATGCAACGTTTTGTTATGGGTATGGGTTCTCCATTGTCACTCATTTTAAGCAATTTATATATGGAGTATTTTGAAACGGAACTACTTTTGGGAGTTTCTCCCCCTTAACTCATTTGGTTTCATTATGTTGATGACATATTTTCATTTTGGCCTTCAGCACTTGATAATTTTGATGAGTTTTTCTCACACCTAAATAATCTTGCTCCCTCCATTAAATTTAAAGTTGAATGGGAGAATGAGGGTGTTCTTCCTTTTCTTGATGTACTAGTGATGAAGAAATATCATTCACTTAGCTTTAAGGTGTATAGGAAACCAACCAGTTGTAACTTGTTCATTCATTACTTTTTGTGTCACCAGTCTGCCACAAAATCGTATGTCATCTCATCAATGTTCCTTAGAGCCCTTAGACATTGCAGTCCAGAACACATACAAGAAGAAAATAATCTCATTTGGGAAATCTTCCAAAACTTAAGGTATCCCAAATGGTTCATTTAAAAAGCATACCTTAAAGTTAGGCAATCTTTCTACGTACCCAAAAACCTCTCCACAGGAAAGAAACGCTTCCTCACTTTGCCTTATGTTACAGATTGAATATGTTAAAGTTAACAGGTCACAGCAGTGATGTAAATATAGCATTTAGGTATACTTCCACCATCAGATCAATGTTAGTAAAGAACAAATGTACAACATATTCAGAAGCAGGCATATATAAAATTCCTTGCAAAGACTGTGAACTAGTTTACATAGGAGAAACAGGTCGAAGTTTGGAAACACGGATTAAGGAACATAAGTATGCCATAAAAACATGTAATTTAAACAATGCAATATTTAATCATGTTTGTGAAGCCAACCACAGAATTGACTGGCGAGGTAGTCATCTACTTTATAAAAGTCAAGACTTTTGGAAACGAAAGATTATTGAAGGCATGTGTATCCAATAGTATGAGAATTTCAACCTTAGTGAAGGCATGTACAAGCTAGATCCTATAATGAGGTCCCTGGTGGAAAGGTCCCTTCCTGCACCGACACAGGTGAGGTCAGACAGGAATTACACCTGACCTGTCTGGTGGTGTCCCCCCCTTTCACTCTTGGGAAATCCCCGCTTACAATCCACCCCATCCCACCTCACCTTTACCCTTCCCTTCCACACACACACGCATAAAATGGAGCCCTTGTACTGTCAAAATGTCATTCCCTCTCTCTATCTTGATCACTGAAGATGGTGGCAGTGTCCACCAAAACTGTTTGGTACATATATTCTTTGTCTTCAAGTGTGGGTTTTATTTTCCGTCTTTGATTATCATGCAAGAGTGATTCATCCAGCCAAGTGTTGTCAGATTGGAAAGGTAATTTTGACAAGTAACCAGGGAGACTCATTGCTTAACTCAGGCTAAAATTCCATGCAGAAATCATGATCCCAAACCTTTTAGCAGTTAATGGCCAAGTGTAGTCAGATTGGGAGTTATTTTGACTAGTAACCAAGGAGACTCATTCCCTGACTAAGGCTCACACTCCATACAGAGACTATGTAAAGATCCCTAATTCCTTTTTAGTTAGCTGATGGCCAAGTGTAGTCAGATTCAGATGGTGATTTTGGCTAGTAATCAAGGAGACTCATTCCATACTCATGACCGTGGAAAGGATATCTGCCTATAGCATTAGCTTGTTCTGCCACTGAACTGTGTGAGATGGAATGCATAAGGCAAAATGTAGGCCAAGTAGAAGGTATAAGGAGAAGTGTTATCTACTGTATAACTCTCTACTCTGAGCGTCAGTAATTTGTACTATATTTGTACAGTCATTGCAGTGGTGCTGTGGCGGCGCGGGGTTCCTGTGGGTGTGGATGGAGTATCGATAGCCTGGTTCCAGAGAGATGGCAGCCTGATTCCATTTCAAGAGAGGTGATGGGAAACTGCCTGGAGGACTTGAAGCAGCAGCGGAGCCTTGGCTGTATGGATAGTGGTGTATGTGTGTTCATTGCAAGTATAGTACTGTCTCCTGTCACTCCTGTCTGTCTGTTAGTGTAGGCAGGTAATTATGGAGGGGTGAATTGAGCAAGGACACTCATTCCTACACTATAGCCAAGGATGAGATGGAGGGACAGAGTGGGGAGATGGGAGGGGGTGTAAGTTGGAGGGATGGAGTGAAGATACGAGTAGATATGGGAGAGAAGGATGTGAGTATATGGTAGAGGGGAGTGTGAGTTGGAGGGATGAGAGAGGGGGTGTGAGTTGGAGGGATGAGAGAGGGGGGGTGAGTTGGAGGGAGGGCAACTAAATGGCAGAGGACAGGGCAGTGTGGAGGAAATTTGTGGCCACACCTTACAGGATTAAGGTGTCTGGCAGTAGCAGTAGGTAGAATAGATAGACTTTCCTATTGATGTGGCAGTGGTAATGTCCAGTGAAAAGGAATAGTAACCAAGGAGACTCATTACTCCATAACTGTAAAATTAATGAAACTAGTCAATTAAGTACTAAAGTTGTGAGAATGGGCCAGTTCCATCAGGTGAAGGACAGACTACAGTGTAGCTAAGTGGTAAGATTTTTTTCATGGTTGAGAAATTGAGATGGAGGCACCGATTTTAGCCTTAAATTGGTATAGATTTTTGTCCTTTTGTAGTTTGATACAGCTTAATGCCAGATTGACATTACCTTGCCTGTACACCTTTGCCATAGGCCTTTTTAAATAGCATAATTAACAAGTCATTTAGATACAGATGTTGGAGGAAGTTAACAGATTATACAGTAGACTGTGCCAGAAAGATTAGGGAATAGTTGATACCTTATGACCTAACATTTGTGTCCAGTGTGGGTGAAGGCAGTGGTAAAGTATGTCAACACAGGTGATTGTAGACATTTAATGTCCATTACACTGAGGATGCCAACTGGGTGCAGAGGGGGAGAGGTGTGAATGTTGAGGGTAGAGTTGAGAGGAAGGGGTAGACTGAGATGGTTTGGCAGTAAGGATCTGACTGGAGTGTATTGGTGTTGTGATGAGAAGGGGCAGATTGAGGTGGTTTGGGAGGAAGGATCTGACTGGAATGTATTGGTGTTGTGATGAGAAGGGGCGGATTGAGATGGTTTGGAAGGAAGGATGGGACTGGAGTGTTTTGGTGTTGTGATGAGGAGTGGTAGATTGAGATGGTTTGGGAGGAAGGATGGGACTGGAGTGTTTTGGTGTTGTGATGAGGAGGGGTAGATTGAGATGGTTTGGGAGGAAGGATGGGATTGGAGTGTATTGGCGCTGTGATGAGGAGGGGTAGATTGAGTTATAAATTTAAGTGCATCCTGTATTATTTATGTTCCTTGCTTTCTGCCCTTCCTCACCCCATCATTAGGCGGAAAAGATCGGATGAAGGAAAATGAAGATTGTTCCTAGATAGTTCACTGTTTGCATTTGCTTAACTTGAATAGGGAAGTAACATTATACTGTATAGGAAGAAATGTATTGGGTACCAGGCAGATATGGGTGTTAACGTATTTCACTGAGAAACTTATTTACTAGAGTAGAGCCCTTAACTTAGTTGTGGGGTCAAGGTATCTGCTTTGTAATCTGGGGGACTTGAGGCTGAAATTGCCCTTCTGCAGCCCACCATTCTCCTTTTGAGAGAGAAGTACTGGTACACAGCTGTTTTGGATGGTTTGATACAGCCTTCAGTTATGTCCTGCAGCACAAGAGTTAACTAGTGTTACTGTTTACTGTTGTTGTAGTTTATGGGTAGAATTGTGAAGGATATTTGCACTTCAGGGCAGTTGGACGAGGGCAGCTTGATAGCAGAGGAGGCCGCCCCTGCTGTTACGTTGTGTGGTGGTAGACATTCTCCACCACCACCACCACCTGTGATGTAGGGGAGCAACTTGGCTGGATACTAAAAAGATGAGTACCTTTAACAATGTTATACTTACCCACTTAGGTGCCAGGCTGTTGAAATAACCATTGATGGACCCAGTGGAGTGTTTGGTACATCTTGTATAGTTTTCTGTAAATCTTGCTATGGTACTGGCTTTTGCTGATTGGAATTACTTGCAGTAGGTGTGTACCAGTTAATTGACAGTGCTAATTACTATTATTATTATTGTAAAGTTTGGCATGAGAACTTAAAGTTGGAAGTTAGAATTGTGGAAATGGGATTAGAGAGGAATGTGTGTGTGGAGTTTGTAGAATGGATAGGATAAAAAATAATCTGATTTGTGAAAAGCGTGAAATAAGGAAGTCTGTCACTAGTAAGACTTGAAGGGTGTTTGCTTGGATGGTATGGTTATGTGGAGAAAATGTATAGGAATAGAGTAGTGAAAAGGGTATATGTGACTGATGCCACATTTAATACTGTCACATCTTGCTCATACAGTATCATACAAAATTAACTGGGAAAAGTGCAAGATGATGAGGATTTATTATTATTATTATTTAGTGGTAGGTGGAGGCACCCACCATCCACTCACTCGATGTAGTGCTGCTCTCGGGTGTCTGCTCTTTCCTCTCCTCCATCCTTCTTTCCTTCAATCCTCTTCTGTCTTTCTCTCCTTCATTCTTTCCTCTTCCTTCTGCTTGTGGGTGACTCTACACTCCCTCTTCTGTCTTTCTTTCCTTCATTTTTTCCTTGTCCTTCTGCCTATGGGTGACTTTACACTCCCTCTTCTGTCTTTCTTGCCTTCATTCTTTCCTCTTCCTTCTGCCTGTGGGTGACTCTACACTGAGTGACAAGCCAAATGGTTTCCAGTACACCAGGAAACCATTTACTATGCTGCAATCGGATTGAGCCAGGGAAGGTTTATATCCAAGGGGTGGTTGGGGTTTATTGTTCACGTAATGCCATTCAGGGATTAGTGAGGCAGGTCACTCTCATCTTAAATGTCAGGATCAACTTGCCTAGCCCTGGGCCCCTACTCTCCTCAGTGGGGTGACATAGGATTGGATAATGAATGAATGAAAAAAAAAATGCTAACGATATCCCAGGAAGTGATCATTGCCACCCCTTGGGCCTTGGGTCTCATTCTTAACTTTTCCGTATATAATTTTGTTAGTGTTTGGAGAGTTGCAGCAGAAATCAGACAGCCAGTATTACTCCTTCACTAAAGAAAATATCCCCAGAGCTGGATAAAACCATTGGGTGTGGGCAGGAGTGAATTAACACAACAGGAAGCTGCCTTACATTCTGCTGTAACGATTTATTTTAGGGGTTATACCTAAGTCAGTTGGAGACCCTTGCATTCAAAAGGAAGCTCCCTAACACCTCTTCCTTAGCTATTTCATTTCCAAGTTCCATTGGTACTTGTTCTCTCAAATGCCTTGATTTTATTTTTGATGGAGAATGACGGTTGGGTGCGGAAGGTGATAAATGGCGGTGTAGGGTTGTGAGAGGCAGACTGAAAAAGACCTGGGGTGAGGTCATGGGGTGTGACCTCAGGGATAAAGGACTGAACGGGGAGGCTGCCAGAGATTGAGCAGTGTGGAGAGCTGCCATTAGGTTACGAAGGCCAACGCATTCAGGCACGTTGGAGCCTTTATAAACAATACGATAGCAGTATTTCCAGATTCTGTTAATCCTGTACTTTTTGAACTGGAAGTTATTGCCTTATTAACCCCATCAGAGCTGTAAGTCCTCCCAGAGTTGTAACATGCCTGGTGGTGGCAAGAATAAAGCCAAAATGAGTCACTAAGGAAGAGGTGCTAGGGAAATTAGGGAGGTTGAATTAATCTATGACTGTTTTTCCATCAGCCAGGGACTGTTTCCCTTTAACCATTGACTAAATAGTGGTGTCCTACTGCCAGTGACTTACCCTGGGGATGGGGGGACTGGACACTTGGCCAGTATCCCTGCTTGTCGTAAGGGACAACTAAGAGGAACCTTTTTGTCTAATCTTTCCCTCAATACTGTCCTCTCCTCTACTCCCCCACCTCTTCTTGATATTTCCTTAATTCTTTTGGCCTTTAGTTCCCCCCTACTCCTCTCAGGCTGGACACTGGTATTATGACATGGACAATTTAAGGACCTGCCATTAACACAGCCCCATCCTGCCTTCCTCCCTGTGCTGTAACACCAGACTGTTTCATTGCCAAGCGTCTTCATGGCCAGAGCTGCTTCCGTGCCAGTCTTGGTGCCGTGTAGCCAGTGTGACTTGGTGCTGGTTCACTAGTCCTTCCTGCCGCCAGTGATAAGCTCGTAAATGCAGCGGTCAGGCCTACTTCACTGAATCATTATTGACTTTGTTCATTTCTTGTTCGGGAAGAATTTTTTAACTGTTCTAGCTTACTCATGGAATGCAAACTTTGAAATAGTCTCCAGAATTACTTAAATAGATATAGATGGATGGATAGATAGATATAGATGGATAAAAAAGCAGACAGGGAGTGTGGTGAATTATCTGAGGTGTATTAGCAGTGGTGACAGTTTTTACTGGCTTGAAAAATGTTAAGGTGCTGTTGGCTGATGTTTATAATCTGTCAGGCTGATGTTGCTACTGTATTTACTGTAGATGCCTGGTGGTCCAGTGGGTTAAGGTGGATGTGCTGTGAAATATTACTGGGTCTGTTCACCTGTGGCAAAGCCAGCAGGTCTTGGAGTGG
>JAGKTI010003264.1:0-25962 GCA_018397915.1 Birgus latro
GAGAATAGAGAAAGTAGGAGGATACAGAAAAGGGTTTGCTGTCAGTTGCCTCAGACAGCTGAGTCTCAGTGAGAAAGAGAAGGTGAGGTTTAGAGGAGAAGATGTGGTGCTCAACAGCGTGAAAGTTAGAGGAAAGGCCGCGAATGTTACAGAAATGAAGAAGGAGTGAGTCAGACGGTGGTTCCAGGCAGCTCTTTGAGTCGTCACCGGGAGAGGGGCGAATGGTGGGGGCATTTATGGTCTCCCCCCCTGGGGACTCCGAGGCATGATTTTTGTGCGCCATTTTTGATAATTTTGAAAAGGAAGTGTAGTGTGTAGCGTGTATGTAGTTTGGTGTTGACAGTTAGAGAAACTTGTATAGGAGGCATGCTGGTCTACTCTCTGTGTAACTGAGACACTGAGAAAGTTCAGCAAAGGAGGATGGTCAGGAACAAGTCCTGAGGGCTGATGAAATGGGAGCTCCAGCTCTCCCTGTCATCAGCTTTCCATCCTCCCTGGGAGTACTGCCCTGCTCGATTGGTGCTACAGTCTCCTCACCCTAAAAACAGAGGAGGGGGTCCCTAGTCCCCTCACCCTGCCCCTTTTAGTCGCCTTTTACGACACGCAGGGAATACGGTGGCGGAATTCTTCCTAACACAACCCGGCCGCAAAGTAGTAGTAGTAGTACCACCCCACAGCGCGGCCAGATTGTGTCCCCTCCCGCCACAGGGACAAAATTTATTGTAAGAGTCTTATATGGCTCTGACTGATGTCAATGCTTGAATGGACGGTGGAGGGGTTCCGAGGCTTGAGGCTGTGATTGGCTTAGAGGAAGTGCTATTCTTGAATGTGATTGGTTTAGTAAATAGAGACCCTACAGAAAGAGACTGTACAGCCTATATTTTAAGCTGACATGATGCCATTTTTGTGCAAACCTCTCACAGCCCAGGTGCTAGCTGGCTGCAGATTCGTCTAAAAATACATCTCGTCCCCTACTGTGGTACACGACCGGTTGATGAACAAAACAATGTTTTAACTGCTGTAGACTTTGTTAATTTGAGCTACTGAAGATTTTCGTTTTAACCCACCCAGTCCCGACCAAATTTTTACCCAACACACCCTTAGAACCTGACAGATTTTCAACTTTTTTTTTTTTTGGCTCAAACCTCCGCTTTTGGTGATAAACATCGAAAACTCATAGAGAAATTGCTCTCCTGAGCTTATAAATGTTGCTACAGGTGACGAGCCAACCTTACCTTTCGTTCTCTCTCAGGGTATCTGGCTACAAAGAAAACGAACTATGGGAGGGTAAACTAATTCAAGCCACTTTAAATGACATATTTATTTATTTATTTGGTACGAATTTATGTGTGGTACAAGACTATATTGGTTTTCACACAATTATATAGGCAATAGAAGCATTGTTCAGTCACCAAACACATCCACATATGGCACCTTCCTTTACGACATTACCACCTCATCACTTCTGTTTGTTTCTTGCTCTGGCTTCTTTATTTCTTTGTCCTCCACCTCAGGAATCACTTTCACCGTGAATTTTGTCACTGGAGAGACCATGGGGGAACATGTCTTTACTGGCCAGGTTACTGCTAACAGGTGAATTGCCGAGTGTGGGGAGGAAGGGGGGAGGGGGGGTCAGGTGGGGCCAGGCAGTATCCCTGCTTGACAGGGGTCAGGTGGGGCCAGGCAGTATCCCCGCTTGACAGGGGTCAGGTGGGGCCAGGCAGTATCCCCACTTGACAGGGGTCAGGTGGGGCCAGGCAGTATCCCCGCTTGACAGGGGTCAGGTGGGGCCAGGCAGTATCCCTGCTTGACAGCAGGTAGAGGAAGGTCTCCCACATATGCCTACCAAAAATCACCCACCAAATCTTGAAAAATGTGCAAACGACGGGCCTTCCAATTGACTGACGTACGATGCAAGTCGGTGGGTCTGAGCATGAAAAAAAGTGGTGACATGCATCGTAAGTCGGTGGGACTGGGCGAGTTAATCCTCATCTCTACATATGTAAACACCAAGATAATCGCCAAACTGTAATATTATCAAACCAAACTGTTGGTAGCCACCAAATTTGGGGTGTGCTGTGTTCATTTACTGGTGCTTGTTTACCCTTATTAATAGTCTGATTGTGCTGCATTTGCGTGCAATAACATTGATGGACCTTCTGTGTGACTTTTCTGACTCCCTTGTGATCCACCAAGATTGAAATTATGGGATTAAGGTGAAGAGAGAAAGCCGGTTTGCAAGTGTTGTTGGCTTTGTTAGGCAAGTTTCATGTACAGTATTTGGCCCACATCCACATAGGGAGGTAAGCCTAAATCATATCCCAGTGGAAACCACTTTACCACAATTATAGATATCAAGAAGCACGACAATATTTAAATTCAACCAAAACTCCATCAAACTTAGAAACAGCAGGCATAATTAGTAAAAGCTGTTGGTTTTAATCATTCTAGCATCGTCTGGCAACTCGTCCCAGATCTTCATATGCTTCAAAATTTACCTACCTCATGCAGAGGAAAATTTAATTTTCATACAGTTTTACTTACTAAAAAAACACCATATGTGCAAACATAGCATAACAGATGTTCAAAAATGCATCAGAAAACCTTCACTTTCGAGACTGCAATCACAAATTATGTGTAATTTTTGTGAATTACTGATGTTGCAAACTGCTGATGATGTTACCGCACATTATGAATTCGCTATTTAGAAATGCGCGATTTTGGAGATCCCACTGACTTACTGTAGTATTCCCAACTTCTTCCTTCACCTTTATCCTTCTTTTTCTGTGTCTGCCCTAATCTTTTCCTACCACTTGCATCCTTGCTGTCACTTTTTATTGCTCTTCCTTCGACTTCAGGTAAATCTACACTAAGTGACAGGCTTAATAGTTTTCTGTAACCCAGGAAGCCTTTTACAATGCTGGGTGGTAACCATATGCAGTAGAGTAATAATGGATTGTTGTGGAGGGTACTGTGGTACTGCTGATGCAGCATCCCTCCGGGGACCAAGCCTCCACACACTTCCTTGCTCTTTGTTGTGGTGAGGCACTGTCTATTGCAAGGGAATATCAATTCACTGCAGAGCATGGCCCTGCAAGGGCAGTTGCTCAACTATGGCTGATGAGTCTGCTCAGCAGGACAGATCAGTGTTACTCATCAACAAAAATGACCAGCACTCTTACAATAAGAATGAGAATGGGTGAGGGTATCAGAAAAAATACTGTCAGTTTTCCTACACTTTTCCTACAAGTATATAGTCTGTCTCTCCATGTGGAGTCACATGGAGAGACAGACTAACAAATGAGGAAGTGAAGGAGCGTTGTGGTGTGCTTGAGGACGTGATGGGAAGCGTTAGGAGAAACACGTTAAGGTGGTTTGGACATGTGGAGAGGATGGAGAGTGAAAGATTGACGAGGAGAGTGTATGTGAGTGAGGTGGAGGGGGTGAGAGGGAGGGGGAGGCCGAGGATGAGATGGAGGGATGGAGTGGAGAGGTATATGAGAGAGGGGGGTGTGAGTTGGGAGCGTGGTAGTGAAATGGCAGGGGACAGAGTGACATGGAGGCGATTTGTTTGTGGCCACCCCGTTCGGGATTGAGGCGTCTGGCAATAGATAGAGATAGATAGACTAATACTAGCTAATATCACGGGAAATGAGGAAGCATTGCACGCTAAAAGCACTGGATACAGTTATTTAATAAGACTTATCCAATATATAATTATGGTAATGCTACTGATAAAGAATCATTAGTTAGTAAACCTCAAATACAATTACCACAGTTAACAGAAGTACCACTTGTATATTAGTCTCTCAAGTTGAACCTGAAGTGCCACATGCCATTCTTTTTTTTTTTTTTTTTTTTTTTGCTACAAGTATAAGGGAGTCCAAATCTAGTGCATATTCCTGTGACTTATTAGTGGTTATGGCTACAGTAGGATCTCGCTAATAACGTCTAATTGGTGCCAGAAAAAAGCTGTTATTAACGAAAACGTTATTTGTGTGACATTAAAATACATGTATAAAGGGTTTATTGGTGTGCCACCCCAGGACTTTCACACATTTGTCCCATTTGAAGCCTTCCTATCACTATTTTTTTTAGCTGAAATAATAAGGTGAGTTATTAAATCATCATGAGTAGTATAAAACTCACCTTAAAGGAGTTAATGAGGTGTTTGGTGTGATGATTAAAGATAGGTTATTATAAATATGTCTGCTGTAAGACACCCAAGATGTGTGTTTACATACGATACTCGCTGACCTGACACATCAGTGCATTCTAACCTAACCTAACCGACTAGTTTTGCCCCCTAATACTCCCTATAAATATTTTAACCACCAAGGATTGCCACAAAGCCTCTTGAAAGTCCTCATCATCAATCGTGCAAAAACTTCTGACCTGATCAACATGTGAATTATGACCTCCAAGCATCATGCTTATTTCGCCAAGAATCATTTCCGGCGCACTCAAAAAAATAAAAAATAAAAAAAATAAAAAATGAAACTGTCTATGAAAGTCAAAAGTCTTCAACAATAAAGGGAAAAAAACCTATACAGTACTGAAGTTGTCAGCATGGACTGACTGCGTACTTCTCACTTCTCAGATACACACAAATGCAGTAATCATGAATAATACACAAGTCAGCCAAGCAGTATAATTTGTATGACAGTATACAGTAATTCACAAGAACTGAACTCACATCATTATCTTACCTAACTATTTACGTCAACACGTAGTGTCTTCACATACCATAAGAGCAGAATTTTCTCTACTAAAAACCGTCAGTTCATAAGAAAACTCTGGCACAAAGCCTTTTTTTTTTTTCCACAATCGTTGCACCACAGGCGAAAACATGAACTTTACTACTCCTTCATCATTAACTTTTTTTTTCCCCCAACAAAAAAAGTATCCACGTCATAAACACACCCGACTCATTGTATCTATCTGATCGTTTGCATCCAACAACCTTAAATTTTCCTTTGGAATAAATGCTTTTCCTGTGTTCATAGCATTTTCAGGGTGCTAAGTCCTTAGGCATAACTAAGGTTAGTTTGGAACACGTGCTCAGAGTTCTGAGAGGAAATGAGGAACAAAGAAATAAGCAAATAAACGCTTCTCATCACAGGAACGATCCACGGAACACTGAGGCAGGCCATGGGCTGGCTATCCAAGATGCACCCGGACATTTCCCACAAAATAAAAGTTAATCTAGTAAATCCAAACGTTATTATGGAAACTGGGTATCTATTCTAACTTACCGTTATTGCTGAAAACGTTCTTGTCAAAATAGTTATTGGCAAGTTCCTACTGTATGTATGTAGGTGCTCGACCGAGGTGAGAGTGAATGGAGATTTGGGTGCTGAGTTTTCTGTGAATGTTGGTGGGCATCAGGGGGTCAGTCTTGTTCTCTTCAATGTTTGTCATGGTGCTTGAAGCTCACTAATGTGACCAGAAATGGACCCCCATTGGAGATATTGTATGCTGATGACTTGGTGTTAACTGCAGTGAATGAAAGAGAGGCAGAGGAAAGATGCAGGAAGTGGAGAGATGGAATGGAGCACAAAGGTCTGAGAGTAAATGCAGATGGCAGAGTGGTCATTTGGGTTTGATGCAAAGGTGTGGGAAATAACTCCCTCCTGTACAGGATCTGTGATAAGTGGGTGTAGTGGATGTAGAGATATAGTGGTATTAGAGGTAGACTGCAAGATAATGCCGATTTCATGTATGCGGCATGTTGGGGAGAGCACACAGAGATTGTAATGTGACAGGACTGATCTTGCTGGTGAGTCTCTTGAGTCAGTGGAAGAGTTTTGTTGCTGAGGGACATGTTATGCGCTGGAGTTGGGGTTGGAACTAGCTCTATGGCTAGGGTAAAGAGTGCTTGGAGGAAGTTCAGGGAGCTGTCGCCTCTCCTGACACTGACAGGTTCTCTCTCTGTGATAAAGGATCTTTGTATGCAACATGTGTTAGGAGTATAATACTGTTAGGAGTATAATGCTGTGGAGTAAAGGAGGAGGATATCCATATGCTCAAACAAACAGAAATGACACTTATTACATAGGTGTGTAGTGCATCCTTGAATGCAAGACCTGGAGGGGCTGGGTTTATGATTGAAGAGTTGAAAGGAATGACAGAACTGGAGTGTATTGGTGCTATGATGAGGAGGGGTAGACTGAGATGGTATGAGCATGTGGAGAGGATAGAGGATGACAAATAGGTGTGAAAAGCGAGAAGTATGAATGTCAGGGGTAGGACTGCGAGTGGTAGACCGAAAAAGACCTGGGACAAGGTCATAGAGTCTGACCCCAGGGATAAGGGGCTGAACAGGGAGGCTGGCAAAGATTAAGCAGCATGGAGAGCTGCGATTAGGTCACCAAGGATGATGCATGAAAGCATGCTGGAGTCTTTACAAATGATATGATAAGAATGATACACTCAGAAAAACGTCGTACCTTTCTAAAGGATGATATCTGGTAGGCCAGAAACACTGAGCTGTATAAGCCCTATTTGAGAGGGGAAAAAAAAAAAAATGTTCTTTCCCTTTTAATTAAAAAATTTTTCCTTTTAGATATGCTGGAAAATGTCTTCTGCAGATGCCTGATGGTTTAATGGCCTCTTAATCACTTTCTCCGATTCACCCCAAATTACAAATACAGTAAAACCTCAGTTATCCGTGAGCCAGTCAACCGGAATTGGCGCTAAACTGGATAATTTAAAGAAAATTTCCAAAATCGATCAAGCAGAGAAAATCCAGGACCTAACCGGCATTTCAAATTCACCACGCAACCATCCCGCCCGAATGTTTTCATTCCTTTGCCACCAGAACGCATCACCGCAGTCCCCGCCATTGTTTTGAGGCTTAACAATGTAAACACAGCAACACATCGCTGTTTTATCGCAATTTTCCGTACTATTTGGTGAAATATCAGCCATGGCTCCTGGTAGACCTACCGACCAGAGTACGCCCAAGCATAAGAGAGTGCTACTGATGCTGAAACAGAAAATAGACATCTGTGAGAGACTGGAGAAAGATGCCAGCACAAGTGATTTGATATGTGAGTACAACGTCGGGTCCAGTACTATTCATGACATACGTAAGCAAAAAGACAAGCTTTTGAAATATGTTACACAGCTGATGTTGCTCAAATTCAGGAAAACAGACGTACACTTAAGACAGTGAAGTTTGAAGAGTTGGGTACTGTGCTGTACGAGTGGTTTTGGGGGAAAAGAGCGGAGGGTTGTGCCATCACTGGACCTCTCCTCATGAAAAAGGCGCGTGATTTTTATGAACAAATGGGGATAAAAGAGCCGTGTGCTTTCACCCTAGGTTGGCTACATCGTTTTAAGAAACGCCAAGGCATTAGGATGCTCGAGATTTGTGGTGAGAAAAGGTCAACTGATAAGAGTGCAGCTGAGGATTTCAAAGAGAAATTTTGTAAATTGCTAAAGGAGCACAACCTCGACCCCGAACTTTGTTACAACGCCGACGAGATTTCCCTATTTTTCGCATGATGCCTGAGAAGATGTTGGCAGGGCCATCTGAAAAAGTAGCCTTTGGATTTAAGAAAATTAAAGAGAAAGTGACTGTCCTGCTGTGCTTCAATGCTGCAGACACGCATAAACTTGGGCCTCTCATGATTGGGAAGTACAAGTCGCCCCGAGCTTTTAAGGGACTACTGTAGTTTATCTCCCTGTTGATTATGAGTCTCAAACGAGTGCTTAGATTACAAGATACATACAGTAAGACCTCGATATAACGGACTTCAATAGACTGGAATTCGCTTTTATCGGACTCGAGGAGCTACCGGACTAAACTCCTATATATCGGAAAAAGTCCGATAAAGCCAGAAAGCAGTCCGGACTGCCTGACCACTTCAGCTATGTTCACCACAATAAGACAAGTAAAAGACATGTTTTTCAGTGCACAGTACAGTATTATTATACCATTTGATTAATGTAGTGAAGGTATAACACAGTACAATACTGCAATGGTGGTGAAAACCACTGATGCAATCCGGACTAATGTCTGATATATCGGAAAAAGTCCGGATTAGCAGGGGTAAGTCCGGATGTCGCTTGTATCGGAATTTCGCATTTTTCGGACTGGCTTGGGCCCCAATTAGTCCGTTATGGTGAGGTCTTACTGTATTCACTAATTGGTTCCAACATCATTTCGTACCCCAAGTCAAACAGCACCTAAGGGAAAGAGAACTTCCCGAGAATTCAAAGGTCATTTTGTTCCTTGATAATTGTCGGGCCCATCCTGAGGTACAGAGCTGGTTGGGAACATTATGGCTATATATCTACCCCCTAACATCACTTCAATAATTCAGTCACAGGACCAGGACATAATCCAGGCAGTAAAATCCAACTACAGAAAAATCTACTCCCGCAGATTTGTGAAATTCACTGGTGGTATGCTGGAATTCCAAAAATCTTTCAACTTGAAGGAGTGTATTTTAGCCCTGGCTGATTCTTGGAAGAAAATTGCCAAGATAACTTTAGTTAAGCGTGGAGGGAAGTGTGGCCAGATATTGAAGTCATAGCCTTGCAACGTGACGAGAGGGAGGAAGAGCCTGAGCATCAGACGATTGAGGATATCATTGCCGAAGCCCCTAGGTGCCATCCATTCCGCCAACTTGAACCTACTGAACTAAAGAAATGGCTAGATGCAGACAAGGAAACCTCAACAGAAAAAGTTCTATCTGACCAGGAAATCATCAACAGTGTTTTTTGTCTGAAAAAAAAAGATGTGGAAGAGGTGGAATCAAGTGATGAAGAAGAGGAGGAAGGAGTATGTTCATGAAAAGATGCAGATGAATCATTTTGAAAGATCATCCAATTCATGGAGAGAAATCCAGCCTACACAGCTAATGAACTGCTTCATTTTCATAGCTATTATGATTACTTCCAAAATCGCCATCGTGTAGCAATCCAAACAGTCAGACATCAGGGACTTTTTCATGAGGAGTAAACATGTACAAACATCCAAACTGCCCTCTTACGGCTTCTATCCTTCTATCTGTACCTTCATCTCCAGCTCCTTTCTGGTCGTTCTATAGCTGCTGTTGTAGACGGCCATCGCTCTTCTCCTAGATCTATCAACAGTGGTGTTCGTCAGGGCTCTGTCCTATCACCAACTCTCTTCCTTTTATTCATCAATGACCTTCTAAGCTGTACATCTAACCCTATCCACTCATAGGCTGATGACTCCATCCTTTACCTTTCCATTTGGTTCCCACAACGTCCCTCTCAGCAATTACTTCAACAAACAAGCGATGAGGCTATGGCACACCTAATGTCTGACTTGGCTCGTATCTCTGATTGGGGTAAAAATAATCTTGTTATTTTTAGTGCATCAAAGACTCAGTTCTTAAACCTATCAACTTCCACAGGAGTACCCATTGATGTTTAATAATATCCATCTTAATCCTGCTTCATCCTTGAACATGCTTGGGGTTTCATTCACTCGTGACTTATCTTGGAAAGATCATATCACATCTCTTGTAAAATCTGCTTCCAAGAGATTAGGTGTGCTGAGCCGACTCCATACCTTCTTTACCCCTGCACAGTTGTCAAGGTTATCTATTGCCAGATGCCTCAATCCCGAATGGGGTGGCCACAAACAAACAACCTCCATGTCACTCTGTCCCCTGCCATTTCACTACCCCGCTCCCAACTCACACCCTCCTCTCTCATGTACCTCTCCACTCCATCTCATCCTCAGCCTCCTGCTCCCTCTCCCCCCCCCTCCACCTCACTCACATACACTCTCCTCATCAGTCTTTCACTCTCCATCCTCTCCACATGCCCAAACCACCTTAACGTATTTCTCCTAACGCTTCCTATCACGTCCACATCCACACCACAACGCTCCTTCACTTCCTCATTTGTTAGTCTGTCTCTCCATGTGACTCCACATGCTCCTCTCAAATAACTCATTTCCACTGCTCTCACTCTTGACTTCTGTCCTTCCAACAGGGTCCAAGCTTCACTTCCATATGTTAGAGTTGGTATCACAATACTGTCATGTGGCAACTTTTCACTTCCATGCTCACTTCCATGTTTCTTATCACTGTTTTCAAGGAACCAGCAACCCCCCCTCCCCACTGCACCCCCCAAACACCCCACCCTCCAGACCCCCACCCCAACTCACCATACCACCCAAGCACCCAAATGCACTCACACTCTCCACATCCCCCCCACCCAACCCCACTGCACACCCACTGGCTTCACTTCTCTCGAAGACCACCACTCCACTCTTCCCCAGACTCCGCCTGCAGCACACTCGACCGTGTAGAGTACAACTCTCATGTGTGGGGAGGCTCCCCACATGCAGCTCTTCTCAATAGGGTGGAGTCAAAGGCTTTTCGTCTCATCAACTCTCCTCTTCTTACTGGCTCCCTTCAACCTCTGTCTCTTTGCTGCACTGTTGCATCTTTATCTCTCTTCTATCGCTACTTCAACGGTCACTGTTCCTCTGAACTTTCTGCTTGCATTCATCCACCTCTACGACGGGCACAAACTCCCATCCCTTTTCTGTCCAACTCTCTAATGCAAGAGTTAACCATTACTCCCAGTCCTTCATTTATGCAACTGGTCAACTCTGGAACTGTCTCTCTCTGTCTGTATTTCCTACTTCCTATGATCTCCAGTCTTTTAAACGCAGTGTGTCCAGGCATCTCGAAATGATCGGATCTTGAATTTGGCTCTCTTTTGTATTGTTCTTGTTTTTTTCTTGGAAGGAATGGTTTGCGGGCTCCGGCCTTTGGTTCCTTCTTCATAGAAAAAAAAAAAAACACTCATATCCTTCTGTTTATTTGTGGGGTTCTGAGATTGTGAAGCATCAGTGTCCAAACCAGCAAGTACTCCAGCAAAAATGGCTGCTCCACCATTCTCCCCCATCAAGACTGTTCGACCCCCAGCCAGCCTATCCAATCGTGTTGATAAGCCCGCATCACGCACAACTCTGCCACCCCCACCCAGCCCTCCCTCTGAATCTGAATCTAATGTGGATGATGTGATGGTGATGAGTGATGATGATGAGTGATCATGTACAGTATATACAGTAAACAAGAAAAAAATTTAAAGACAAAAAAATAATGTACATAGCATAGTTGAAGGATACAATAATTTTAGCAGTGATTAACATTTAATTTTTACAGTACTAGTGTGGTAAACATATGTTTATTATACATTATACAGTTGTATTAGACATTTAGTAAAATTATTGCAGTAAAGGTTGAGTGGCTTATGGGTGGGTTGGGAGGTGGTTTACTGCAGCCTACTGGAGCATCGATGAGTCATGGGCGTGTACACATTACTGTATTATTGTACACTGTATGCTATACATATACACAAGTTACATTAATTTTATGTATTATTACATTAATTATTATGTATGTGGTATTATTACTGTATATGCAAGTCACGCTACTTCTATAGTGTACGGTGTAAGACAGCGGTTCTCAAAGAGAGAGAAAGAGAGAGAGAGAGAGTAACCGGTACATAGCCTATCGTAGTTATTATGAATATGCTAATAGTGTTGTAAGGAGAATTACAATTTCAGTTAAGTAAATAAAATACACTGAAAGCATTAGGCCTATTTTATGTCCCTGCGACCCATCAAAATTCCTCTCGTTTGGGTCGCGACCCATTGTTTGAGAATCACTGGTGTAAGACAACAGGAAATGGGTGTTAATCGATCATCCAGAAAAATCGATTTTCCGGCACTGAATTCCCTGTGGCTCCAAGATAATTGAGGTTCTACTGTATTCAGCAATTTTGACTGCACAACTGCAATTTAAAGTAAAGAAATACTATTTAAGTGCTTGTTAAGTAAGATATTAGTAAGTACCTTTTAAACCACTTTAAGAATGAAATAATTTACCACATTCAACATGCATGACTTAACAAGTGCCTGCTGAGTCCACTTTTAGTACTGAATACTTCACTACATTCACCACAACTGAATTCCTTCATTCCTGAATGAACAAGTAAGTGTTTTTTTAAATTGCTTTTATGATTAAAGAGTTTGCCACATTCCTCACACCTTAACTTCTTCACACCTGAATGAATTAATAGATGCTGCGTAAGGCTGCGTTTTCTCCCAAACATTTTACCACATTCATTACACTTAAACTCCTTCACTTCTGAATGTATCAGCAATATATGCTTTTTGAGAGCACCTTTAGAACCAAATAACTTACCACATTCCTCACACGTAAACCTCCTCACACCTGAATGTATCAGTAAATGTTTTTTTAGATAACCTACTGAACCAAATAACTTACCACATTCCTCACACTTGAACTCCTTCACTCCTGAATGAACAAGAAGGTGATTTTTTAGATTGCTTTTATGGGCAAAGAGTTTTCCACATTCCTCACACCTGAACTTCTTCACTTTCGAATGAACAAGAGAGTGATCGTTGAGATTACTTTTATAAGTAAAGAGTTTACCACATTCATCACACTTGTATCTCTTCACTCCTGTATGAAACAGCAGGTGCTGGGTGAGGTGACTTTTATGACTAAACTCTTTACCACATTCATCACACTTGAATTTCTTCACTCCGGAATGAATTAGTAGGTGCTGCTTGAGGGTACCATTTGTCCCAAACAGTTTACCACATACATCACATTTGGATTTCTTCACTCCAGAATGAATTCGTAGGTGCTGGTTCAGGTTACTCCTTCTCGCAAACATTTTACCACATTCACTACACTCAATTTCCTTTGTTCCTAAATGAACCACTGTGTGTCGAGTCAGCTGGCTCTTGCATTTAAACAATTTACCACAATCTAAACATTCAACCTTCTTAACTTCAGCTGAAGGGGTGTCTGTGTCTTGGACAATCTTATCACTGACAAACATTTCCTCACTCTCCTCATATTCCAACTTCAAATCTGGTTCATCCTTAATCTTCTGGTTTAAGTTTTCAATCACCTCACACTCTAATTTTGTATCTGGTTCCTGCTTAACCTCCTGCTTTAAAACCTCATTCACCTTACACCCTATCGTCACATCTGGTTCTTCCTTAGTTGTCTCCATTACATTCTCCCTCCTGCCTCTACTCACTCATTAACTGTTTCCTAAGTTTTATAATGGACACTAACATAAACTACACAAGCCTTTGACTAAGGTGTCTGTTGCAAAATGTGCTCTGGCAGTTAAATCAAATGTTCTTTTGGACAACAATTCAAAGCATGACCTCATTCTTGTCTACACTTATCACTGACAAATGTCAGGTGATTCCCTTATGACCACACTTGATGTGTCTGCTCCACCAATCGGACTTCACCTGTGGATCTGGAAGAATAGCAGCCATTAGACCACCATCTTTGTGAACTAGATTATACTGAGCAGAACTTTATGCACATAGGTCAGGAGGAACAGCATAGAGATATATGACATGCCATAACCATTACCTTACAGCTAGGGTAAGCAGTGTCCATGTCAGCCACTATGGTGCACTGCTTGCTGGCTACCCTAAACATTGGGCAATTATTCTCCACCTGTCGTGTCAACATTGACCTGAAACACAACACACTTCATTATATACTTTGCCTACTGGATGGATACATTAATGCCTCTACGTCAGGGAAAGTATAAGTAGATTCAGGGTCAGAAGTAGCAGTGTCATGACCATCTTTGTCACTGTTCAATGTCCGGCAGTCGTAGTTTGTACTACAACACTCAACTCTTTCCATGTGCCTGGTGACTCTGCTAACCTCTTGATGAACTGTGATAACTCTGAAAACAATGAAATACGAATGCACAATAAATCTGTGAAATAAAAGTGAGTGAAATAATAGTGACTTTTAGAGTAAAAGTGTCTGTATACAAGCCCTATGAATCTATCTATCTATTGCCAGACACCATAATCCCGTGGGTGGCCATTTGACTCTGAGTTATTTTTTTTTTTTTTACGGGGAGGGGCACTAACCCTCCACCAACCCACTTGTTGACACGTAGGGAGCACGTATGGTTTGGTTATATGGTTACCACCCAGCGTTGTAAATGGTTTCTTGGCTTACAGGAAACCATTTGGCTTGTCACTCAATGTAATGCCACCTGTAAAGGAAAGAAAAGCAGTAAGAAGTGACAGGAAATATAGGAGAAATAGGAAGAAAGGAGGGCAGGCACAGAAAAAGAATGATAAAGGTTATAGTGCTTTAATACCTAAAAGTGTAAATGTGTACAAAGGGAAGGGTGATGCCCTGGAAAGAGGAAATTATAGAAGTATAAAGCTTTTAGATCAGATAAAGAAGGTAATGGAGAGTTCTAGAAGGAATGATTAGAGAAAGGGTGAATATTGATGAGATGCAGTTTGGGTTTATGCCAGGCAGGGGGACAACTGATGCCATATTCATTGTTTGACAGCTTCAGGAAAAATATATCGGAAAGAAAAGGGAACTGTATTTTGTTTCTGTTGATATGGAAAAGGCCTTTGACAGAGTCCCTGGAGAAGTGGTGAAGTGGGCAATGAGGAAGCTTGGGTTGGAGGAGTGGTTGGTTAGGGTGGTTATGGCCATGTATGTGGGTGCTTGCACCAAGGTAAGTGTCAATGGAGATTTGAGTGATGAGTTTTCTGTGAATGTTGGTGTGTACCAGGGGTCAGTTTTGAGTCCCTTGTTGTTTATCATGGTACTTGAAGCCCTCTCGCATGACTTCAGAAATGGACTCCTGTGGGAGATGTTGAATGCTGATGATTTGGTGTTGACTGCAGAAAATGAAAGGGAGGCGGAGGAAAGATTTATTAAGTGGAGAAATGGTATGGGGCACAAGGGCTTAAGGGTAAATGCAGATAAAACAGAAGTGATGATATCTAGGGTTGGTGGCGATAGTCAAAGAAGAGGGAGAGTGGCCATGTGCAATCTGCCACAAGGGCATGGGAAGTAATTCCATCTTGTGCAGTGTTTGTGATAAATGGATGCACAAGAGATGTAGTGATATTAGAGGAAAACTGGGAGATAATGCTGATTTTATGTGTGCAGCGTGCCGAGGAGAGCAGGTGGAGATTGTCAGGCGTGAAAGGATTGAACTGCTGGCGAGTCTCAAGTGTATGGAAGAGTTTTGTTATTTGGGAGACATGTTATGTTCTGGAGGTTGGGCTGGAGCTAGCTTTGTGGCTAGGGTGAGGAGTAGTTGGAGGAAGTTCAGGGAACTGTTGCCTCTCCTGACACTGAGAGGACTTTCCCTATGTGCTAAGGGGTCTTTGTATGCAGCATGAGTTAGGAATGTGATGCTGTATGGTAGTGAGACCTGGGCTGTAAAGGAAGAGGATATTCACAGGCTCAAATGTACAGAAATGATAATGATTAGGTGGATGTGCAATGCATCCCTGCGTGCAAGGCCAGGGGGGGCTGGGTTTACGATCAAAGAGTTGAGAGGTAGGATGGGACTGGAGTGTATTGGTGTTGTGATGAGGAGAGGTAGACTGAGATGGTCTGGGCATGTGGAGAGGGTGGGAGATGATAATTGGGTGCAGAAGGTGAGAAGTGTTAATAATTAAGTGTGACCTCAGGGTTAAGGAACTGAACAGGAAGGCTGCCACAGATTGAGCAGCATGGAAAGCCGCTATTAGGTGACCAAGGCCGACACATGCAAACATGTTGGAGCCATCAAAAACGAAAACGAAAATGAAAATGAAAAAACGAATCTCTCTTTCTAAGACACTCTCTGGCCTAAGGCACTTCAGGCTGCTTGGAGGAGAGAAACATTAGTGAAAATCATCAGCGGAGGAACCAACATATTATGAACTCTTCCTTGTGTCAGTTAAAGAACAGTCTACCATGGCATTTTAGAGGCCTGAGCATGGCAGTGTTCTGCTACTTATTTTTCATTCATGATATCCACTTTATCCAGGTAGGTATGCTCAAGGAATGAGTAATTAGGAAGGCAGGAGAAAAGGACTGAAACAAGTACGTAAAAGTAGGGAATGATTCAGCACGAAGGAGGGAGGGAGGGAAGGACTGAACCAGGTTATGTATGAGTAGGGAATGAGTAAGCATGAAGAAGAGAGGGAAGGACTGGACCAGGTTAGGCTTAACCCCTATAAGTCTGCACTGTTTAGGTGCAGCTGCTCTCTCAGTAGCTACAGCAGTATTTCCCAAAATAGCCTTAAATCAAACATTCATACCTGGGAAAGTATAGCAGTTTGGGAAACAAAGACCATATTACTCAACAACTCTACTTCTTGCAAAGGAAAGCATCCCCAGGTCTGCAGGTGGTCGCATCAATGAGTAAGGATGTGATGAAGATTACTGACTTTCAGCGCTTAAGGGAAGATGTATTCGTGCATGTGTGTGCGTGTGTGTGCCCCCGTCTCTGGCTTTACTCTCAATGTGATAACTTCTCCACTACTATAAAAACTAGACACAGTTGCATCCAAGGCATGCCCTATGGCACTCTTTCCTAGTATTCATGGAATGACGCTTGGTAAGTGTGGATGATACAGGCACCCGTGGGGCAACGGGGACAGAATCGGATGAGGAGGAACATGAAGACATCATCCTACACCTGGCAACAGTGAGGGACAGACTAACTCATGCTTGTGTGAAGTGGCAAGAGTCTCTGACACAGCTTCGTGACAAGATCAAATGGTATCTGGTTCAAATGATGGCGGGAATACATTTGTGGCTCCTCCTGTCACCTGGTGGTCCCCAGCCACCCATTCTGCCATTGCATGTGCTGCTTCCCAGTGGGTGGGGGTTAAGTAGGGAATCAGTAGGCAAGGAGGGGCAAAAGGACAGAACCAGGTTAAGAATGAGTAGGGAATGAGTATCCATGAAGGTGGGAGGGAAGCATTGAACCAAGTTAGGTATGAACTGGGAACGAGTAAGGATGAAGGAGGAAGGAAAGGACTGAACCAGGTTAGGTATGAGTAGGGAATGTGTATGCATGAAGGGGGAAGGGAAGAGTGAACTAGGTTAGGTATGAGCAAGGAATGTGTAAGCATGAAGGAGAGAGAGAGAATGGCAAACAGTGTGGGAAGGCAGTGTGAAAGCACTTCATTGCCAAAGTTTGCAATCTGAATTATTTCTAAAGTTTTCTAACTTTACAAGACCCACTGGAATACAGTATCTGTACCTATGAATACCACCTAGAGGAGGCAGTTTATGCAGACTTAAAACTCAGAAAATGTGTTCTACCTAAGGTCCACAGGACTGTGATGAACTATGGTGAGTGGTAACTTAATACAAACCAGCGAGGATGTCCTTCAAGATCATACATGAAGTTGCATGTGTTATGTATGGGTTATTTACAATTTACCAAATTACTGTATATGCCAGTATGAGGCGAGTTTTCATGCAGAATGGGCAAACGAGTTTTTGTGGTTGTTTTCCCTAAATCCTGTAAAATATGACTTTTTTGTAATTATTTGAGTTAACACATCATTTTCTTTACAGTCTCATAATATACCCAGAGCTGTAACAGAAAACATATATGTGGTAGTAGAATTTATAATAAAAATTTCAAATCTTGATTACAAGTGGTCCTTTGTTGCTGCTTACAAAAAATGTAACTGCAGAACATTTAACTTTAGGGTGCGCGCAAATTCTGGCTGTGGCGCGCAACTCTCGCTCAAGAGCTTTCACAACAGTTGCTTAGAGATAGTTTACTTCTAACGGTCGTAGGAAAGTTACTATTCATCACAGAAAGGCCACTTTGGTCTCAATTTGAAGGAGAAGAGTTTTCCTCTGTCATACATTATTCAAAAAGGCAATATATACAAAATAAAATGCAAAAAAGTTAGTACAAAATTCTACATTCCTTTAAAAAAATATTTGCCAAAAAAACTATTCTATCTATCTATCTATTGCCAGATGCCTCAATCCCGCACGAGGTGGCCACAAACAAATCACCTCCATGTCACTCTGTCCCCTGCCATTTCACTACCATGCTCCCAACTCACACCCCCCTCTCTCATATACCTCTCCACTCCATCCCTCCATCTTTTTTTTTTTTTTTTTTTTCCTCTCGCCCCCTCCACCTCACTCACATACACTCTCCTCGTCAGTCTTTCACTCTCCATCCTCTCCACATGCCCAAACCACCTTAACGTGTTTCTCGTAACGCTTCGCATCACGTCCTCAACCACACCACAACGCTCCTTCACTTCATCATTTGTTAATCTGTCTCTCCATGTGACTCCACATGCTCCTCTCAAATAACTCATTTCCACTGCTCTCACTCTTGACTTCTGTCCTTCCAACAGGGTCCAAGCTTCACTTCCATATGTTAGAGTTGGTATCACAATACTGTCATGTAACAACTTTTTCATTTCCATGCTCACCTCCCTGTTTCTTATCACTGCTTTCAACGAACCAGCAACCTTCCTTCCCTGCTGCACCCTTTCCAGCACTTCACCCTCCAGACTTCCATCCTTACTCATCACACTGCCCAAGTACTTAAATTCACTCACATTCTCCACATCCTTCCCATCCAATCTCACTGTACATTCACTGGCTTCACTTCTCTCGAAGACCATCACCTTACTCTTCCTCACATTCACCTTTAGATTCCGTTTCTTACACACTCTCCCAAACTCATCTACCAAGCCTTGCAGCTCCCCTTTGTCTTCACTCAACAACAACACAGTATCATCTGCAAACAACAGTACAGGGAGTTTCCAAACACTGCCCTCTCTCACTAGGGCCGCTCCAACATCCACTGCCCGACCTTGTATCTCTTTTATAACCCCATCCATGTACAGATTGAACAACCATGGAGACATGACACATCCTTGTTTCAATCCAACCTTCAAATGGAAAGATTCACTCAGTTTGCCATCCACACACACTTGCAGCCTTAGCACCCTCATACATACTCCTCACTGCCTTCAACAACTTAATTCAAGATATAATATTTTTTGCTTCAATATGTTGCAGAATAAATTTCCTTTCCAATAATGCATCATTTGTTGTATTTTCTTCAATAATAACCCCGTAAATTACGAGAGAAAATGGAGCATAAGTGTTCGGAGGGAGGTCAAGAGGTGTACAATCTACCTGTGAGGACCCTCATACAACACTAAGCCGACTATCCAAGTGAGCACGCATGCTCCAACTGTGGCAGGCTTAGCTCCGCCCACTTTTGCCCATCATCCAACAAAAATAACGACTCCATAAATTTTTCTTTAGAGATTACATCGGATGACAGGCAAAGTCTTCATACTGACGTCAGAGGTTGACAAACAAACGACTGTCCAGCCCGTCATTGGTAAGTGAAAGGGTTAGCAGATGTAAAAATGTATCACATGTGAAGAACTGTTGAATTTACATTGTTAGAACACAGCTGAAACATAGAAAATTCTTTGCAAAAAACATTTTTTATATTACACTATGCCCTCCATTTGGCGGATTTATGTTAAGCAGATTTGCAGCTGGCAGGAAAATTCAAAGTATTTTACCCTTTATTTGGCAACTAAAGTCTCACAACTGGTAAATCATTCCCATGCACAAACCATGAACCACTGCTGCCAAACAGAAAAATCTGAGACCAAACTTTTATTTTTAAAGCCAAATTTGAGATACAGTATTTGGCTTGAAAAATGCCAACCTGGCCACCCTATTATTTAGCCCAGCCAGCTGGGACTGTAAACAAGATCTGATCACATGCTATTTCAACTGCAAACAATAAGAAAACAAGCAAGTCTATCTATCTATCTATTGCCAGACGCCTTGATCCCGAATGGGGTGGCCACAAACAAATCGCCTCCATGTCACTCTGTCCCCTGCCATTTCACTACCATGCTCCCAACTCACATCCCTCTCTCTCATATACCTCTCTACTCCATCCCTCCATCTCATCCTCGGCCTTCCCCTCCCTCTCGCCCCCTCCACCTCACTCACATACACTCTCCTCGTCAGTCTTTCACTCTCCATCCTCTCCACATGCCCAAACCACCTTAACGTGTTTCTCCTAACACTTCCCATCATGTCCTCAACCACACCACAACGCTCCTTCACTTCATCATTTGTTAGTCTCTCTCTCCATGTGACTCCACATGCTCCTCTCAAATAACTCATTTCCACTGCTCTCACTCTTGACTTCTGTCCTTCCAACAGGGTCCAAGCTTCACTTCTATATGTCAGAGTTGGTATCACAATACTGTCATGTAACAACTTTTTCACTTCCATGCTCACCTCCCTGTTTCTTATCACTGCCTTCAACGAACCAGCAACCTTCCCCCCCCTGCTGCACCCTTTCGAGCACTTCACCCTCCGGACTTCCATCCTTACTCATCACACTGCCGAAGTACTTAAATTCACTCACATTCTCCATATCCTTCCCATCCAATCTCACTGTACATTCACTGGCTTCACTTCTCTCGAATGTGTATATTCAATGTGTATATGTGGAAGATGACGTGAAAGATGAACACAGCCTGCCAATGGATACTGACTTTGAAGGTTTTGATGAAATGGTGGCAGAGGTGGAAGCAGCAATGGAGGCAATGGTGTAGGAGGGTGGAGGAAAGGCCAGCAAGACAGGCCATGGAGTCAGATGCTAGTCAGCCTTGGATACCGTGCTATAGTCGCGGCTCGTGACTCTGAGGTTGTTATTATCGTGCTCTGGCAACTTATCATTCAAAAGTGCGTCTGATTTTTTGTATAATATGAGACACATGTGATTTGTGTACAACATGTTCGTGTATAATAATATTCTTATATTGCATATTCGTGCACAACAATACGATTCATGTATAATAAGATATGAAATCGGACACACTTTTGAATGGTAGGTTGCCAGGATGGTGGCTCAATCGGTAGAGAGGTGGCCTGCGGTCCCACGGACCCAGGTTCGAATCCTCGCTGGGGCATGGAACAGTTTAAGGATTTGAAATTCAGCAAATCAGGCTTTACTGATCTACCAGAAGACCCGCCGACATGTCGTAAAAATACCCCCGCTAATACCAATACACCAGTCCTGTATGAGACAGCCCTAGCATGTATTCAGTATGGACGGTGGGTGTTAGCGCCGAAGTGGTGACATGTAGAGGTGGGTGGTAGTATGTAGGAGGACTGCTGGGCCATGATAAGCAGGCTGTGAAGCCTATGCCCAGAGTCGGACACATAGAAAAAAAAAAAAATAAAGGATACGATAATGACAACCTCAGAGCCGTGCGCTGCGACTGTAGTTTAGGCTATCAGTGCACCTCAATTTCTGTTTATGGGTTAGTTTTCAAAAGTTATGTTAATATACAGTATTAATCACTTATTACCTCTCAACAATACAATAAAAGTAGAAAAGGAGAAAAATCAAGCTTTTCTTTTACTCCTCAGAACCAATCAAAATTTTCACCAGTTACTTAAACCCTTGGATGTGGCAAAATTGGGTTTGGCAAGGTTATTTTGGCACTAATTAGTTGCCAAAATGGAGGGCTTACTGTACTGCAAATTGCATTGTTATGGTGTAATAATGGTTTTGTTAATCATAGAATACAAAATTAAACTAACAGACCCAGTATGTAGAGCAAATGGAACTGCTCTAACATTATCAGGTAAAAAGATATTAGCCTCTGAAAAGCATGGTCAGGTCGGGCCAGACCAGGTCGCTCAATGTAATTTGCCGTTTGTTGGCTACACCAGCAGTGAACGTTGCTTGATCACTTGTAATTTGGACAATCATGCTACTTCAGAGCAAAGAACTGCAAATACAGTATATGGGGAATAACAATGTATTTCAACTGAACCCCTGTCCTGAATCTACTTTAGCCACTTCTTCCTCTTATCCTTCACTGCTCTCTTTACCTATATTGAGATAAAGAAGCACGTAAAGAGAATAGTGAAAAGGTTAAAGAAGGAGGTAAATGATGATCTTGGAAGAAAAATGAATGCAAATTACTCTGAAAGTAGGAAGTTATTCTGGAAAGAGGTGCAGATATGTAGAAGTAACACTGAAAAGAAATGTGAAAGTGTGAAGGATGTAAGTGGTAGATCATTAACCCATGGGGAAGAAGTAAAGACCAGATGGAAAGAATATTTTGAAAGTCTGATGAATGGGAATGGAAAAAGCAAAACGACCATTAACATGATTGGTTTTGGGGATGTACAGAGAAGGAATGCAGTGCCAGGAAACATGACATTCGCACAGGTGAAGAACACTGTGAAGCGGCTGAGAAATGGGAAAGCAGCTGGGGTTGATGAGGTGTATGCAGAGATGAGGAAAGTGTGGAATGACGTGCTTGTTGGAGATACGTAAGGTGGCATGGATGAGTGAAACTGTGCCAGAAGAGTGGAAAAAGGCAGTGATTGTACTCCTATATAAAATAAAGGTGAAAGAAGTGAGCAAGAATTATTGTGGCATAAGTCTGTCGAGTGTGGTAGGGAAGGTATATGGAAGAATTATTATAGATAAAGTAAGAGAGCGATCAGAAGTCCTAGTTAGTGACGAACAGGGCGGCTTCAGGGTGGCTTTAGGAGTGGCAGAGGATGTGTGGATCAAATATTTGAAGTAAAACAGATAGTGGAGGTGTGTGAGAAGGACTATAAGGTGTTTATGAGGAAGGTTTTGCACATGTATGGTGTACATGGTAAGCTGCTAGGTGCAGTCAAGAGTTTTTATGATGGTAGTCAGGCAGGTGTAAGGGTAAATGGGCATCTACATGATTAGTTCACGATCTATAAATGATACCCCTAGATATATGATGCCTTTAGATATACGATACCTCTAGATGTGATACCCCGGCTTAACGATGGGAGTAGAAGTACCACCATACCCCACCTAACGAAGGCCAAACCCAGGTTTAACGATGGGTTTTGATTTTTAAACCGATTTTGATGATATTTTAGACTAAAATTGTGTTTAGGTTGATTTATAAACTGTTTTTGGACTTAGATTAATGTGTTTTAGCCACAGGTGGGGTGAACACTGTCATTCTGGGGTACAGTTTACTAAGCCTGATTTTTTTCCAGACTTATATTTGATGATTTTCAGATTTTATTTGTTGGTTTTAGTGAGTTATTTACAGGTGTTAGGCTTAGGTTAGCTTCCTAGACAGCTGTTAGGCCATTTTTTTTGGCTTTAAACTTGTTTTGGGGCTCGCTTGGGTAGGTTTTGGACTTGGTGGGGGGGGGAACCCAAGGCTTAAAAACACATCCCATTACTTTATGTGTTAAATCTACTCTGATATATGATTCCCCACCTAATGATGGGTGTTTTACCTAACCAACTGCATCGTTAAACCGGGGTATACCTGTACATATATGG
This sequence comes from Birgus latro, assembly GCA_018397915.1. NCBI lineage: Eukaryota > Metazoa > Arthropoda > Malacostraca > Decapoda > Coenobitidae > Birgus > Birgus latro. The sequence continues at coordinate 23,218 of JAGKTI010003264.1, forward strand.
AAGGGGTGATGAGAGAAGTAAAAACACAAGTAATGGTGAGAGGGATGGCACTGATAATGAATGGTGATGGATGGAATATCTTAAATTTGTTGTATGCTGACGATGCAGCGCTACTTGGAAATACCAGACAAGAGCTTGATAGACTAGTGAAGAGTATTGTAGATGTCTGTGAGTGTCATGCCTTGAAAGTAAATGTAGAAAAGAGTAAAGTGATGGTTACTGAGAGACAGGGTGACTCCCAGTGTGATGTTACAATGAATAGAGAGACTGGAACTGGTGAGAATTCAAATACCTGGGTACTGTGATAGAAAAGAGAGGAAAAATGTACAAAAGAGGTGGAAAGTACAGTGACAAAAGAAGGGAAAGTAGCTGATGTTATTAAGGCACTGATAAGAAACAAAGACTTGAGTGCTACAGCTGCATGAGGCTTACATGGAGTGTTAGTGCCATATGGATGTGAGACTATGGTGTAGCATGAAAATGAAAAGTCAAGAGTAAGAACAGTGGAGATGGGACTGCTGAAGAATGTATGTGGAGTACACAGAGTGGATAGGAAACGGAATAATGTGATTTGTGAACGATACGGAGTGAGGAAGTCTGTGGACACCAGAATCGAAGAGAGTGTACTAGAGATGGTTTGGTCTTGTGGAGAGAATGGATGAAAACAGTGGTGAAAAAAGTATATCTGAACAAATCTGGAGGAGGGGGGGGGCATGGCAGGCCAAGAAGAAGGTGGAGGGATATGGTGGATGAGTGTGTGAGGACGAGAGGTATGGAAGTTGGTGAGACTATGGGACTGACAAGAGACCAAGCTGGTTGGATGAATTTTGTGCGGAGAAGCGCATAACTAGAGATTTGGCGCCCCTTTTAACGTGACAGCATTTGGATTGACTCAATCAGATAAATATATGTGAAGCTACAGAACGTGGTGAAAGTTTTTTGGCCTATCTGATGGAGCCAGGATTCTGTGGGCTTGAATGAGTGAATGGAAGTGTGGCCCATTGAACTGGGCAAACTTTGGCTGTCTGGATGTTACTACTTCTCACTCTGCCCTTGGCTGGGAAAGGAGGTCTGGATGATGATGACGATAAAAATGTATTCCACTGAATAAACATTTCACTCAATTAGATTACTTTAGCCAAAGGGTTGCTACCCACTTGGGCAAGAGACTGTGTAACCTTGAAGAGATGCGGTGGCTTAAGCCTACTTGTGTCCATGCTCAGATCTGGTAGCAACAGATCTGTAACGTATGGGGATCAGACACACGGTGGTTCACCACTAATTAGCAGTCTTGAGGAGAGCAACAGGCCTAGCAAGCCGGCGATCCTTAAAACCCTACTATTCAAGAAATGCTCATTTTGCCTCAGAACGTGGACACCACTGATCAACCGACCCAGCCTGGAACTGGACGATGCAACTGGAAACTGCTTGGAGAGAAAGCATTACGAATCACAACACTTAATATTGGCACTTTATGTGGAAATGAGGAAGAAATGGTCCAACTTATGCAGAAGAGACCCCTGGATATTCTTGGTCTCTGAGAGACTAGGTTCATGAGTAAAGGTACTAAGGTGCTCCACAATAATTACCATCTACTACACAGTGGAAATGAGGATGTCAGATATGGAGTAGGAGTAATTCTAACTAAAGAACTTGCACAAAGAGTATGCCACACAGATTTCATAAATGAAAGAATCCTTAGTGTCTCAATTAAAACTGCTGAAATTGATATGAGTTTCATATAAATTTATGTCCCACAATAGGGCAGACCAACCATCAAAAGAGAAGAGCTATATCAAGAGTTGTAAGATGTCTAAATTCACTTACCCTCTGAAAACATCATAGTAATAGGAGATCTGACTAGGCATGTCGGCAGGGAGAGACTTGGAATAGAGCATGTCTCTGGTGCCTTTAGCATAGGAGAATTAAACCCAGCTGGCCAAAGTATAACAGATTTTTGCATTTTAAATCAAATATCCATCATGAATACATTTTATAAATACAGTAATCCCTCTAATATTCGGATGCCCAATGCTCGGATATACTCACTATTCGGATATTGTGGGCTGCCCAACCCCCAAAATGCCAAAAAATTCGAAAAAAAATCAAAAAATTTTCGATTTTTTGGGACCGCGTCAGTTTGAATTTCCCGCCCGCATCTATCGCGTATGTTTACACTCATGGCGTCTGTCTGGCGGTCGCCATTGCAGGTACTGACTCATGAACACCTCCGACAATGGTGGCCATATTGATTGCTTTTGTGGTGATACCCTACCTCCTACAGTGCTTGATACTGCTCTTCACCTTCTTCATCATGTGTGTGATGATGGAATTTACTGTTATGTACAGTGCAGTGAAGTGATGTGATTCCAGTTATATAAAAAAAAAAACGTTGTGTAAAGTGTTGGTGATAAGTGCTGGTGATTCTCAATTGGAAAGGTGTGTCAGGTGCAAGGTCTTCCTGTCAGAGTCTGAGATGATAGAGTGGGTTATTACATCAGAGGGCAGCTTCTTGTTCGTAAGTACCCTAACTTCATGCCTAACCTGTTTTCATCATGCTGTAAATGTGTTAAAAGATTACCAAAAATGTTAATCATAATTTCCTGCTTGCAATTTAATTTTCCCATGCATGGTTCTTAAGTAAAACAGCTAGAAAAAAGGTGGAAGATGTGAATTTCATGTCCGGTCCTAACCTAACCTAACCTATGGTTACCATAAAGATTTTCATGCCTAACCTGTTTTCAT